>PVJO010001828.1:0-159424 GCA_004026905.1 Hystrix cristata
GCTCCTTTCTCCTAGCAAGTACGCTAAGAATAAAAATGCCAGAACCTGCTGTTTTATTTTCCACTCAAGAAACTGATTAATGAGAGCTGTTGGGTTTAATCAATGGTCATCTATTTCAGCTTGGAAAACACTATTTTGGGGAGTGGAAAAATATTGGCAATCTTTCACCTCGTGAAGAGCTGTGTTATTTTGCAAGTGGTTAAAAGGACAGACTCTAGCAGTAAAGAAGCCAACGATAGGCATGAGTTCCTCCTCCTGGGGCAGGATATTTAGTACCTGTGTGACCGCGGGTGCTCATTCCAGTTCCCATGATCCTGGCCCCTGCAGCAGGAAATGGCTGTAATAACAGCACCTGCCTCTGAAGTTGGTAGTGAAAATTGAGCAAGAACCTTGTACGTATACAGTAAATGTTGGGTAAATGTTAACTCTATTATCTGCCTTTCTTTTCTCCTTTCATCTTTTTAGAAGTAAGATAGAGAAGATGCTTGTCTGTGGCTATGTTGGATCAGAGCCTCTGCTTTTGCCTAAATTTCCTGCTGAGCATTTTCTGAACTCCTACTCATCATTATTGAATCTGGAGGGTTAGCATCACCCCATTCATGCTGTCTGAAGCATTTCCCTCTCTGTCTTGCCTTGGGAAGTTAAAATGAACTGATAATGAAGGGAAGTTTGCTTTCATTTCCTGAAAAGCAGCTGTGGAATAATACTTTAAATACTTTTTCTTTTTTTCTTGAGACAGGATCTCGCTCTGTAAGTCAGGCTGACCTTGAACTCACTATATAGTCCAGGCTGGCCTTGAACTCATGGTGATCCTCCTGCCTCAGCCTCCCAAGTGCTGGGATTATAGGCATGCACCGCCATGCCTGACGCATCATTATTTGTTGAGCCTGGTCACTGTAAGGGACCCTTGGGTACTGTGGAGGCTCAGAGGTGCAATCTCTGCCTTAGGACTGTGTAATCTAAATGAGGAAGACAATTCTAGATGCACAAAATCAGCTTCACATACATGGCCGCGTGTGCTTAGACCCCAGCTGTTGTAGTCACGGTGTGAGGGGTTCACTCAAGCTCTGCAGTGCTGTAACCTCTCATAGCCTGACTGCTTTTGTATATCTGGAAAGCAAAGAAAGATCAGCCAGTGTCTGCCTGGCCCAGGAAGCAGAAACTACTCCAGGTGCTGAAGTAGACTGATGCAGGAAATTAGCTGCTTAGAAAATCTTTGGAAGGCTTGAGAGGAGTGGGCTCCCGGCTGAGCCCTGTTGACCCCTAGAACATCGCAGCACTGATCCAAAATGGAAATGACTCTCTGTCTCCCAATCGGCAAGGGTGGTCAAGGCTTATGCTGGCACCTCTGACTCCCGTGACACACAGCACCACCGTGATCTAGAGGTCGGGACAGCATCAGGAAGCTGCTGCTGCTGCTATTTGGACAGTGGACCATGGCGCCCCCCGCTCTGTTGCCCACCCGGCTCTCCACACCCAGGAACCCAGACTGGACGCTAGCAGCGCTGTCGCCTTCCTGACACGGCTAAGCGCAGGAGGATGGCTGCTGCCCCTTCTCACCTTCCAGATCTCTGGTGAGTGCATCTGATTGGCAGGACCTAAGTCTCGGCCAGTCCCCTGACTGGGGAAAAGCAGGAGATTCTGCTGGGTCTTCGGGTGGAGGAGCTGGGCTTCAGGATTGAGCATGAAGGGTGCCTCTGCCTCAGCTGTCTCACCCCCGGGGGCCTTCTGTCAGTGCGAGGCTCCTGCCTCTCAGTCTGTGTACTACGACTAAGTGAGTAGAGTGACTGAAGAGCCTTATCTTTGTCACCATCAGGCCCCAACATAAAGCCACACACCTTTCTGTTTACAAGATAATATGATGAGGGCTGGGGATTTAGCTTGAGCTGTAGAGTGCTTGCAAGTGCAAGGTCTTGAGTTCAATCCCCGGCACTTTCCCCCCACCCCCTGCCAAAAAAAAAAGATAACATGGTAACTAAAAGGGATATTCTACGAAGGCTTTTAAAAAAATCTGTTTATGAATCTTTAACATCCTGGCTGAAATTCTAGACTTCTCCCTACCATCTATATGATCTCACTTCAGTGTAATTCACTGAGAATCACTGAGAACCAATCAGATGAGCAGTCAGGCAAAAGGGTGCTACAAACTGTGGAGTCCTACATGGCCTCAGGCATCAGGGACTGTGACTTTCACATCCTATCAGGGTCACTTTATGACTTTCCTGAGCCCCAGGTTCTTTTGCTTTTGTAAGGCCCTTTGTTCCATAAAAATATTTAAAATTATATTTTGTGATTGCATTGTCATAAAATCAACTATAATCCACAGTGTTAATTATTATTATTGTATTTCTTTTTCTTTTGATTTTAAGAGAAATTAAAATGAATTAGTTTGGAGGATATATATATATATATATATATATATATATATTTGGTGAGGGTTTTGAACCCAGGCACATTCTACCACTGAGCTGTAGCTCCAGTGTCTTGCTAAATTGTCCAGGCTGGCCTCACACCTGTGATCCCCATACCTCAGCCTCCTGAGTAGTTGGGATTATAGGCATGCACCATTGTGTCCAGCCCATAATTTTTAAAATAGCAGTGCTTGGGGTTGGGGATTTAGCTCAGTGGTACAGCACTTGCTTAGCATGTGCAAGGCCCTGAGTTTGAGCCCCAGCATGAAAAAATAAAATAAAACAAAACAAAATAAAATAGTGATGCTTTTCCTTCTATCCAGGATCCAGTCCAGATTCATACACCTGGAATGTTTGTCTATCTTTTCTTTGATTTTCAAGACCTTGACATTTTAAAATAATTTAGGCCAGTTACATTTTTATAGTGTCACTCAAATTGGGTTTGTCCAGTGTTCTCTCATGATTACATAATTTTGGTAAGAATATTAAATCAGCCATTAACGTTTCTTGCGCTAAATAGGAAATATAAGCCCAGGTAGATTCACTAAGTGGTGGTTTGAAGATCACTAGGTGGGTAGTCAGCCCATTGTGGAAGCCCAAGACTAGACCAAGTTCTGCCTTTGCCATGAATTACTGAGTTATAATATTACAAATGATGATGAAGACGATAGTGACAGTAATAATGACTTTATTTAGCAATATGTAAAGTGACCTCAAATGCATTATTTCATATAATCCTTCAGCTCTCTCAACAGGTAAAGTGACACATTTTGGATGCAGAGGGAGTATGAGTGCCATGCCCAAGATCACACAGTGGAAAGTGGCAGAGCCAGGGTCAAATGAAAGTCATAGAGCAAAGTTTGAAACTTGTGCTTCTAAACCAGCAGTTGGGAGGGGAATCACAATGCCTTGTCGGGAATTCATCTCCAAAAGGAGACGAGTGAATAAAACAAAATGTATAAAGTATGCTTTCTGAATTTTGCAGAGCAATGGAAATGATTTTAAAAATTGGGCAACAGATGTAGGACTTATAATGCTTTATACTGCCAAGTAAGGATATTAAAATTTAAAAGAAATGTTATCAAACATCAATTCTGTTTCATAAAAGAAAGGACATTTTAATATAAAAAAGGAAAGTCATAATCTCAGAAAAAAGAACATTCTTTGAAATTGGATGTGTTGCATTTGTAACATACCGTGTAAGTTGTTACTCATTTCCCCAGTTCACTGGGGTCCTGTGATAGATCTGCTTAGAACAGCCCCAGTTTGTGGCCTGGCATTTGGGGAGATTTGCAGTGGTGTCTTGCACTTCATTTTCCAGTGACTTTATCCCACAGGACCAAAGTAGATGGGCAAGGAGAGGAGCGGTGCCCAAGGTTGGGGTGGGGTGAGAACTGGTTACTTTTTCTACTTTTGCAATTTATTGGATGCCTTTAATTTCTCTTTTTCAGTACTCCATAGTTCCTTGTTCACGACTTCCTGCTCTTGTTTACTTCTCTCTCTCTTTCTCAGTGTCTCTTCTTGCTCATCTCACCGTAAAAGAAGTGTAGATAGGAGATCAATCAAATTTGGGTGCAATAGAGATGGAATATCATCTGTTTTATCTCTGAGGGCTCAGGTCAGAAAGGTCCAGAAGTTTCTGTCAGTTAAACTGTGCACACGTCCTGACACAATGTCAGAGTTATTACTACTGTAGTGTGAAGCCTACAGTCATACTGAAGGAAAGGCACAATTTCAGAGGTGAGTGGAGATCAGGTGTAATCTTTTCCTCTTCAAGTTCTTATATTCCCTGGTTTTCTCTTCAGGTTTTTCCTCTTCAAGTTCATAAATTCCCCATGGGTTCTTTGGAGGTTGTAGGAGCCCTCGAATACCTAACTGTGTATAAGGGTAAACAACCCTCCATAATACTCCTTTTACCCTCATGACCTGTAGTCTTTCTCATCAAAGTCACCAACGTTCCCCTGACTTCGAAGGACCTTTTCCCATCTTTGTATTACTTTATCTCTGCTGAAGCCTCATGTTCCCAACCATTCCCTCTTTGGAACTTTCTGCTTTCCAGGCTTCTGCAATACCATTCCCCACATAGTGAAGCTCTCCTGATGCTGGATCCACACTGGGAGGCTTTTCAAAATATAGGCCAGGGCTCTCTTCTCTGGGCCTTCTGAGAAAGAATGTTTGGGTTGGGGTCCAGGCATCTGTTTAATGCTGTACAAGGAATTCTAATTTATTTATTTATTTTGGTGCTGGGGATCGAACTCAGGGCCTTGTGCTTGCAAGGCACGCACTCTAACCACCGAGCTAAATCCCCAGCCCCATAATTCCAATTTGTACAAGTACTCATAGTTGAGAATCACTGCCTTGGTAATCATGAGTGCTCAGCATGTTTTATACTGACAACTATCACCAGCCCCATCATCCTCATAACCATTGATGAGTGAATACTCAGATTTTTTTTTCTCTCCCACTGTGTTTCAAAGCACAGCTCTCATTTAATCTTTTCTTGGCTTCATTTCTCACTTTTAAAGTAAAAACAAACATTTCCAGAACGCCGCCTCTTTCAGCGAAGTGTTGTACATATTAATGAGGAAATGTCTGTGCAATGGTTGCAATGTCTGGAGTCAATTGTGTTTGATAAGAATAAGAATCATAATTATTTTGGAGACAAACAGGGAGAGGACAGATAGACTCTAGAAACCTGGGGCTTGTGGACTGCTAATGCCCTGGCAGTGATAAACAATATTAGTGTATGTATGAGGATGTGGGACAGACGGGAAGTAAGTTTTGCAGGTTGTGAGTTCATAGCTGGCAGGTCTAGCTGGCAGGACAGGGACATGGAATCTTAAAGAAACATTGACCCTCAAAATTAGAAGGCACTTTATGGTCCTCCTTCTCCATCATTTAACCATATCTGAATATGTGCTTTCACATCCTGTCAAGTTACTTTATGATTCTCCTGAGCTCCAGATTCTTCAGCACTTGTAAGGCTCTTTGTTCCATAAAAATATTTAAAACTATATTTTGTGATTGCATTATCATAAATCAACTCTAATCCACAGTATTAATTCTTACATATTCATTATTATTAAATTTCTTTTTCTTTTTATTTTAAGAGAAACTAAAATTAAAATATTTCTGTGGGCTCCTAAAAGAATTCTAGGCCCTCAGGGTTTTTTTTTTTTTTTTTTTGACGATCCTGTCTCCAGAGAGGAGATGGATTAGCTTATGAGGAAGCTCATATATTTCCATTTAAAGATAATTTTCATTGATAGAAAATCATTTCTCATGTTGAGATGGTTTGATTTTTCTTCTTTGAAAGCTTCTATCCTTCCTCCCCTCCAGTTCTTTTCCCCAGAGAGAGTATATTTCTTCTTCTCATGTCCTGTGTACCTGAGCCTGGCTGTCCAGAGTGTGGGCGAAGAGCCGGAAATACTGACATTACCGGCAGGCTGACTAGACTCCCAGAGGCCGCTCCACCCTGCACCTGTTGAATCGGAATCTGCCTTTTAACAGGCTCCTGAGGGATTTGCATTTGCATTAAAGTTGGAGAAGCACAGTTTCGGACAGAATAATCTCAGCAAATATGTATCGAATGGTATTTTCTGCTGAACATCATTTTAAGTGTTTTACGTGGATTGTCTAATTAATCCTTTGAGCAAGTTTACTTATTTTTGCTTCTTACAGATGTGAAAGTGAAGCACAGAGAAGCCAAGTGACTCGCCTGAGGTTTATCCAGTGAGGAGAGTGTGCAGGAATTCAAACCAGCTGGCGTGACCCCAGGATCTATGCCAGCGATCTCTGGGTCAGTTTGCTCATCCTCCTGTGTGCATCTCCTTCGAAGTTGCTGTTGTCCTAACAGCTCAGATTGCCAGAGTGGGAGCAATTCTTTCATGCCTCTTAACCCCACCCTCTCGTTTTAGCAGGGTGAAGGACTAGTGGATTGCAAATTGATAGCAATTCATAGGTATTTTGCAGCCCATTACTCAGGTGGTCTGCTTAAAAAAACAAAGACAAAACAAAACCATACAAACAGTAACCCAGGCCACTTGTATTCTCACTCAGTGGTGTTTAAATGCTTACACGAAGTAACTGGGAAAGAATTTGATCCGTGTTAAGGGCACAGGAAAGAGTGGATGGGTGGCCTGTAGATGAGTCATGTTAAAGCGACATCTGTAAAAGAGGCACTGGGCTTCTGCTACTTTAGTATCCAGAGCACTTTCCTCCTAAATCCTCTCTCGCACTCATTTATCCAAATTTCCAAGCCTATTGTGGCTCCATCTTTTGAATTTCCTTGTAAGTCTCTTAATGTACTATGAGAAGCCCTACAACAATCCCACTTGAGCTAGTGCAAGTCGGTTTTTGTTTGTCATCATAAAAGCCAAACTCTAGAAACACACACACACATATTCCAAGGCCCCTCCCTGAGTTATCCTGTTTCTGTGGGAGGCAGCTTCCATCCTTTCGGTTCATTCTCATGCCATGGATTCATTCCTGAACCTGGTGCTTTCTCTCTGGAATATGCAGCCATTGCCTTTGGAAATGGACTCACAGGGAGGCTGGAATTGGGAGCTATTTTTGTGGCGAAATTTGACGGGCAAAGAGTGGGTCTATCAGCCTCAAAAGTTCTTCCGCTGCACCTGGCAAGATTCCCCTGGAGCCTTGAAATTGGTTTTGTTTACAGGAGGGTTATGACTAACAGCCGAGAGCAAGGCTCTACAATGGGTAGGAGAGAGTCCCTTGAAGAGAAGCAGCAGAAGTCAGGGGTGGGGAGAAGGGCCAGAGGGGGTTCCCCCAAGCCTGTCCTGGCTTGATAGCATTTCGGAGAAGCCCTGGTACAACCCTGTCCCCAGGCTCCGGGAGAAGGTGTGGTGTGCAAACGGGCAGGAGACTAGGTTGAAGCTGCACAGAGGAACTCCGGCCCACTCCCCCTTGTGACTGTCGAGTTCAGGTCAGGACTAACTTTAGCCCTGCAGTCCTCAAATGGGGACAGTCCACTAGTGGATTAAAGTCTCCTAAAACGACTAAGAAGCTTTTAGGCAGAGATCAGAAGAAAGGAAAGAAAATGATTTCATCTATTCTCTGCCTGGTGCCTGATGAGTTCTGGGGAAGCCATTCTCCAGTGTTTCGCAGCATAATGACACTTTCTATTCCTATAGCTTTGATCTCCCAGGAGCGCAGAGTTCTCCACAAGCATTTTATCACCTACTTTCACCTAGGATACCTGGGAAGGAGGCGGAAAGTAAGGACAGCGTTTGCTTTGTTTTCTTTGTGGTGGTCACTCCTTTAGCTGAGACCTCTGTCCCTCTGAAGGAAAGGGCGGGTGCAAGCAAACCCCAGGTCTGTCTCATTGTCCAAAGAGGCTCGGGCTGGATGTTCAGCTACCTGCTACATTCTTTCATCATTTGTCTCATTGCTTTCCTTTTGTTTTGCTTTAGTTGAAACAGAGTCTTGCTGTGTAGTTCAGGCTGGTCTTGAACTCACTGTGTAGCCCAGGCTGTCCTTGAACTCGTGCCGATCCTCCTGCTTTAACCTCCTGAGTGCTGGGGTTACAGGCATGTGCCACCATGCCTGGCTATCAGTTGTCTCATTTCAAGATGAGATAAATGCTCTCATTTTGGCTGGGGAAACTGAGGCCCAGAGATGCTGTGCAGGATGACTGAGTTATCGTTCCAGGACATTGGTGAGTCTGAAGCAAATGTCAGCAAATGTCCAGCTGCCAACGTGGCCCTCTAACTTCTGCCTATCTGTGATGGACCGGGGAGGTTCTGGAGCTGAGGTGCGTTGTGACTCTTTTTTTTTTAGTTACTAGGTTACTAGAGAGTGAAACATCCAGTCTTTTTCATTTTGGTTTTTTTATTTTGAGATAGGGTCTCACTAAATTTCCCAGGCTGAGTTCAAACTTATGATCCTCCTGCCTCTGCCTGCCTCAGTTCTGGAACTAGATGCATGTGCCACTGCGCCCAGGTCTGTGACTCTCTTAATCTGAAGAAATTTGTCTGGAGGTAAGTTTAAAGATAACAGGGATGCACACTGGAGCTGGAAGGTGGACCCCGAGGAGGCTGGCCATCTTTCAGATATGGCTCTCAGATCCATGTCCAGTGTGGTTCTCATCCGATTAGGCTGCCTTTCTGGGACTTGACTATCTTGGAAAGGATTGAGATGGCCTTTCAAATGGCGCCAGGACATAAATAGCTTTTGCAGAAGAATGTAGCCTCAGTGATGCGATGATTGACTCAGCATCGTGTTGAATTAGCAGCAATCTGGTGCTCAGGGTAATGGAGTGATGCTAAATGAACATTGTTACATTTTTATCCCGTAAATGAGTCCCCAGTGAAAAAGACAAGTGGCTTCCAGGTGTCTTGCCACAAGATTTCAACCACTGAGTCACTCAGCTGGATGGAAGAACAAGAGACAGCACAGAAATCTCCTCATGATTCAGCGGCCGCCAACTTGGACTGTCCCCAGTTCCCACTTAAGCATCTTTCTTTAGTCACTCTACCGCACAGTCAGTTCCCCTTCTGTAGATGCACAATAGGAGGAAATTCTAATGAAGGGACGAAGCTGTCACTGTCCCAGCTGACCAAATATCTCCAGAGAGAACAGGCTACCTATTACAGGAAAAGCTGTTCCTGAGGAGGGCTGATCTGCGGGAGTCGTGTCCAAACTTGGAATTACTGGTCCTCCTCAGCAGGGCTGACTGATGTGCAGGCTCCTCGGGTTGCCAAGGATACCAGGCAATCCCTCCCGAATGCCCAATGAGGTGGCCCCACTCGGCCTCTGCTCTCATGATAGGAAGGGGACAGAGCAGCAGGAGCATTGGCTTGGAAGTCTTGTCTCTGTCGTTAACTCTGTGACGCCAGATAGATTAGGATCTCTCTGGACCTGATGGTTAACAACCAAGGCAGTAGATGGGCAAGGTGCACATGATGCACTCAAATGCCTGCGGGCAACAGAATGGATTATCTGGATGTGAGACGGTCTGACTAGTGGGTCCTACAGGAAACTGGAGAATGGATGCCTTTCCTACACATATTCAAATTCTAGTTAAACACACACACACACACACACACACACACACACACACACACACAGAAGGCCACAGTGTAGGCCAAATAAAATGCCAAGAGACTGACTTAGTCTGAGGACTAGAGTTTCCAATCTGTTCTTGAAGGTTGTGAAACCTGAGTAAAAACCTTAATGAACTCTCCAGTTCCATTTGATTATAGTCAACTTTAAAAATCTCTATTTTTATTTATTATTATTATTATTATTTTTGGTGGCAGTGGTAGTGGGGATCGAACTCAGGGCCTTGTGCTTGCTAGGCAAGCACTCTACCACTGAGCTCAATCCCCAACCCCCCAAAATCCTTAATTTTAGCTGGGTATCATGGAGCATGCCTGTAATCCCAGCACTCTGGGCAGCTGAGGCAGTGCCGGGGTGGAGGGATCACAAATTTGAGCCTAATCTGGGAAATTCAGTGATTTACCAAGAAAAAAATAAAAAAGGTCTGGGAATGTATCTCAGTGAGACGATCCTGGGTTTAATCCCCAGTGTGAGGGAAAAAGAATCATGGAGGTCTCGGAGTTGAGCAGTATATTATGTCTCCCACTAGCTCTGCTGTAGATGACACCTCTTGACATGTGGGTCATGATGGTAACCGTTGCCTTGGTTACTTCACAGCAACTCGAAGGCGGCTTAACCACCGACCCTTCACTTGGGCCTGTGGCAGTGTCTGATGGTGACGTTTTGATATCAAAGCTGAAAACAGCACCCTCGGAGCACCCTCGGATCACCCTCGGATCAAAGCCTTGATCTGATCAGGTGTCCATGAAGGGGTGCGGAGCTGGACTGCACATGTGCAGACTACCGATGACATCAGCTCCAATCATCTTTCACTCTGTTCTTTATCCCATAAGCATCTCCCACCTCTGTGCTTGGTCACTTTGTGAATAAACTCTCTTGTGCAAAACCCATTTCTTTTTTCAGTGATTGGCATATTGTGTGCAGGCACAATGGGCCTGGTTTGGTAAAAGTTGCTTCTAGTTTTAATAATCTAGACTTTATCTAGAACATATATCCTTACATATCTAAATTTCTAATTCAACTGTATATCTGATATATCTTTATGAATGTGAGGCAGTATAGTATCTAAGGCTGGAAACAAAATTCATGGGCAATGGAGACCATATAGGCTCTCACAGGCTAAAGTTAAACCATAGTAAAAATCACTGGATCAAGGTTATTGGTTACAAAAATATATTAAACATAGGAGCTAAATGGTGGTAGGATGTTATTCAGAGGTCATGTGAGGGCCTCTGGGCCACAGCTCTGGGAAGACAAAGAAAATGAAGTTTTTATCACACACTCCTGGCCAGAGCCTGATTTTTCTCCCACCCCCAATAATCAGAGGTGCAAGTGTAGGGCCTGTGTTTGTCTTATCAAACACTGTACATGACCCTGGTGCCTGACACTTAGTAAGGGCTCAATAAATACATGATTGAGTAAATACGAATAGCCTTTAGGTTGCAGTGTCTTTTAACAGTCATCTAATAAGATGTTGAGTGTGCAATTTATTTCAAAATATAGATGCAATCATGCCAACTCTGCTCTAAACCTTTCCCAGATTTCACATTACCCTCCTCCACAATGTCAGGCTTCTTGGCGTGGTCTTCACTACTCTCTATATGCCAATTTCTTCTTTCTGTCTAGTTCTACCTGTGCAAGAAGCTTGTCTCTCTCATTCCCCCTGTATTCTAGCCCAGCTAACTACTCATTGTTCTCCAAACACATTCTGTCAGTTCCATGGTTTTCCCTTTGTAAACCGACCCCTCCTGTCTTTCCATCCAGCTATCGCCCATCCTTCAGTGTGCACATATCCTTGCTCCAGGAAGCCTTGCTTTACGTGGAAACCAAATCAGAAATCATATCCTTTTCCTGTTCTCTTCCTGTGTATCACAGTTATAGTGAGTATTACATTCTGCTTCGAGTTGTAGCTATTAATGGACCAATCACCTAAAGAGTAAACTTCTTAAAAGCACAGACTACATACTGTTGTTTGGGTATTTCATACATATGAACTATTCAGTGTATTACTGAATTATAAAACTTGAAAGTGTATATTTATTAGCGTTTTGGGGGGCTGCTGGGGATCAAACTCAGGGCCTTGTGCTTGCTAGGCAAATGCTCTACTGCTGAGCTAAATCCCCACCCTTAGTTTTTTTTCTTTTTGAGACAGGGTCTCACTATATAATTCAGGCTGGCCTTGAACTCACTATGTAGCCCAGGCTGGCCTTGAACTTACGGCAATCCTCCTCCCAGTCTCCCAAGTGCTGGGATTATGGGTGTGTGCCACCATGCCTGGCTCTTTTTTTTTTTTTTTCCTCAACAGAGACCCTTCAGAAGCAGTTTAACCTAAGATATGGGAGTAGTTTGCCAGTAGGCTTACACATCTTCCTATTGATTATAAAGAAAGAAAAATCATATATAAAGTCAGAGAACTGAACTTTACTTGGGTCCTTGGCTGCACAGAATCTGCAAATAGAAAATATGGACAGGAGAACCGTTATCATATCTTTATTTTTGCCTGGAAAAGAGGGCAGGGGCAGCCCACTCTCACTCACTGATCTCTAGTCTTCAGATAGAGTAGAAAGAGACAACTTTCATTAGGCTCCCAGAGCCCAAGATAAAGAGTCCTTGAATATCCCACACTCTGTTCTAATTCTGCATTCATGGATTTTCTGATCTGCCATCTGTTAGTTGCTACTAATGAGTACCTACTATGTGCCTAGCCCTGCTTAGCTCTTTTTATATACATCATCTTACCTAACTCCTGACAGCAACCTTTCAAGGTAGGTATGAAAAACTACTTTTTTTTTTTTTTTTAGATGAAGAGACAGATGAAGGATAGTTATGTAACTTTCTCCAAGTTGCCCATCAGAAAATGGGAGGACTGTGATTTAAACACAGCGTGGACTGACTTTCAGTGCTTGCTTGCTGTTCTGTGCGCAAGTGTCTCTGGGAAAGAAACTGCTGGATGCTTCTGACTTGTTCCACTCTTGGGTCAGAGATGTCTTCCGGGCTAGGAGTTAAGTAGTAGCCACAGTTGGTGAGCCACAGACCCCCAAAGCCACAGAGGCTTTGACCAAAACAGACTGCCGGTTCTACCCCTTCTAGCACCGATTAAGCGCCAGAAGGACATGTGAAAACACAAAACTTTCTCTGTGGGGAATCTTTAAATGGCAAGTGTAATAAAATTTCCTTTTTCTCCTTGGAAAGCTCCCAATTTAATGGATAAAAGTAGCTGGGTATTACTGCTTTTGTTTTCACAGCTGCTTAAATTGCACCGGCTCTCCTGGTTCCATTCACAATGGCTTACGTTGAAATTACACACATCTGAAGACAGGAGATGCAGGTCAGAGCTCCTGAATCCATATTGTCCTTTGTTTGAATGCGACCTGTTCATTTCAGCTCAAAGCAGCCCTTGACCACAAATGAATGTAAAAAGCTTCCAAACATCTCTAAATCTGAAAGTTTTCATTTATATACTCCCAACAGCATCATATACATTGCGCTTGCATTTATTTTGGCAATTAACAGGAGACGTCGGTGGCCCCTTTTTTACCGGAACACATTAGGAAGGTTTGTAATTAAAGGACCTCACTGCAGTTTGCACGGAGGAACAGCAGTGCACGGAGGACAGTCACAGAGGTGGGCGTGGGGGTAGCAGTGTGCGGTCACAAAGTCAGCAGAGTGGTAGCGCAGCAAAGGAGGTCTGTGAGGTGACGCCAGGGCTGTTTCCAGGGAAGATTTCTTAGGCAGGTGTACAGGCTTCAGCTGTGGGAGAGGCTCATTCGCTCTGGACAGGAGGAAATAGGCTTCCTCTTTCCCTCCGGAGGGCAGAACACAGACTGCAATAATGTCTGTGCAGGGAGAGAGTCACGTATATACGTAGGAAAATTCCTTAGCCTACTCCTGGAGATAGGAGTTCACTGTAAGAAATAGTGTGTCTGGAATGAGGGAGGGAGCTGCACCGTCGTGACCTTCTCCCTGTCTCTGGGGTGCGGTCCAGCCAGGGAAGCAGTGACAGGGATTCTGGCGTCGGGTGAGAGGTTATACCCGAAGGCCTGAAGTGCTGTTCTAATTCTGAGGACACAGTTCACGGTTTAACAGCTTGTACGCTGAGAGTGGTTGTGCATATGCAAATAAATATAACAAAGAGCTTAGCAGTGTTTGTGGGAGAAGAATGTATCTGTGTGCTAAAATGTCGCTAATTTAAAATAAGTGAAGGCAGAGGCCAGTTTGGTTGGCAAAGTTAATTATGAAATGCTTGAAAATAATAAGAGCTCGATGTAGTGGCACACACGCCTGTAATCCCAGCACTCAGGAGACTGAGGCGGGAGGATTGCTGTGAGTTCAAGACCAGCCCGAAATATGCAGTGAGACTCTGTTGCAAAAAAAAGAGAAAATTATACAAGACCATTTTTTATTACTTTCAAGACCATGGATGCATGGAGTTATGTCTGTCAGTTACCTGACCAAGATCTTGCTTTAATGAACAGAGCCCCAGGCTTGCTGTCTCTGCTTAGAATTAAATCATTTCTAATGCAGAGTGTCTGACACAGCTGATTCTCTTAAGGAAATAAATAGGCCTTTAGAACTTCATTTAAGTAGTTACGTGTTCTCTCAACTTTTCCTTTTTTCTGTGATAGGACAAAAAGAAGCTTCCATGCGACACCCATCAAAATGTCACAATTGAAGAAACAGAGCAATCATGAATAAATGTGACTTTTTGCTGTATTTTCGTGAGTCTGATTCTCTCTGGATTGCTAAAGACCCAAGGCATGAAACTCTCTGAATGGCTATTTGTATTTAGTAGGTGTGGCAAGGAATTGAATTTAACAATTTGTTCATTAAGCCTTAATGTTCCAGAGACTACATATTGTATGACTGATTCTGTTTATATGAAATGTCTAGAGAAGGAAAATTCATATGGACAGAAAGTTGATAAGTGATTGACTAAGGCTTGGGGGAGCTTGAGGGTGAGGGGCAGTGACTGCCCCTTCCTGGGTGATGATAATGTTCTAAAATTGATTGTTGTGACAATTTTCCAACCCTGTGAATACACAAAACAGAACAGAATTGTAGACTTTAAACAGATGAAATATATGGAACGTGAATTACGTCTTGACAATGATCAAGACTGTGTCAGGAGTAGGAAATGTTCTGCACACTGAGAGTATCATGCTGAATGAGACAGAGTCCTACCCTCGCAGAGTTCACATTGCAGTGGAAGAGTCAGACAAGTAAATGTATAAAATCGTAGTTTCAGGGAGAGGTAGTATTCTGAATAAAATAAAGCAGGATAAGGAAATAGAGTGATGTGTGTGTTTATGTGTGTGTGTATATATGCGTGTGTATACTGTGTATGTGTGTGCATACATTTTCTGTTTTAGATGTGGTAGATAGAGAGGCCCTCTCTGGGGCATATGCCTTTTTTCATTTTTAAAATATATTTTTAATTTTAATTGGCATAATTGTACATATGCATGATATATATGGTGTGGTAAATATTTCAACACATGCATATGGTGTATAATAATCATATTAGGGCAACTGCCATACCCATTACCTCAAGTATTTGTTTATCTTTTGGGCAAAGATCTGAGCGAAAAGGGCCAGGGATTTAGCTCAGTGGTTAGAGTGTTTGCCTCGCAAGCATGAGGCCCTGAGTTTGATTCCTGGTATTAAAAAAAAAAAAAAAAAAAAAAGATCTGAGCGAAATGAAGGAATTAGCCGTGCAGATAGCTGGCATGAATGGCAGGCAGCACAAAGGTGCTGAGACAGAGTATTTTAGTTTGTTCAACCAGGAATAGGGACAAAGAGTTAGCGAGAAATAAAGTTGGAAAGGTTGGCAGGAGACATACCACGCAGGTAGTAACTATGCTAATATCTATGAATTAAGAGTTCAGTCCTAGCGCTAATAATTCTTACTAACGTTGCATTACATATATCTTAGCCACTTTTTCATTTCTAGGACGAAATACTTGATACTTGGAATTTAAAGGAGGAGAAGTTTGTTTTGGCTCACGGTTTCAGACTGAGGTCATCTGGCTCCGAGGCAGAACAGGGTGATGGGTGGTAGAGATCGGGGCTTGGACTGGAATGGGGAATGTGTGATTCAGGAGAACGCTGTGGGCAGGAATGAGAGCCACTGATAAAAAGACACCCCCCACCCCCGCCACATCGTGGAAGTGGCAGTCTCTGGTCTCTCTGCTGCTGTCTCCCTGTTGGCATGATTGTCACTGTTGCCAGGTAACTGCTGGTGAAGGACTTTTGGGTCCACCGCTGGTGAGGATGAGGGAGAGGTCAAGGAGGCAGAGGTCAAGGTCAAGAGGAAAGGCAACAGCAGTGTCTGTGCACACAAATTAGGGTCACTGAGATTCTAGGCCTACAGAAGGCAGACAGGTCTGAAAAAGTGGAGATAATAAGGAAATTCTCAGGTAAAAAACCAGTAAATACATGTTCTTAGAAAAAGAATGAAGACTTTGGTTTGTTCTTCTTTTATTCCTTTAAAAAGAAACCTTAATTCTTCATACATCCCAGGAAACACTTGCCTATGTGTGTGCTGGTCTGTCTTTTAAGTCCCCCGTTCAGAGGACGTCAGTTCCCCCAGCTCAGAGGTCAGATTCAGGTGCCCTGTGATACACACCATCGGCGTGAGGGAGAAAATAGGATCTTGGTTCTCTTCCTAAATGAGGAGTAACATAGTGATGGGAGAGAAAGAGAAGGCAGTAAAGCCAAATAGCAGCTGACTGCAAGCAGCATATTTCATTGTGCATCTGAAAGCCGAGCATCACCTAGCATACTTATGAGTGTATTCTGTTTGTTATATGGACAGCAGCCATGAATGTCAGCTAAAAGGGACCTGGGAGATAGTCCAGTAAGTTGTTTATTTCAGGAATGAAGTGCTTTATCAAGTCCAGAGATGAGACTGCAGATCAAACCTCCCATGAGAGAGAGAAAGTCCCTTTGATTCGCTGGCTTCCACACCTTTCACTGTCCTCACCATTAACCTTCAGCCTCATGCCCCACAAAGTACTTCTGAGACTCCCCAGCCTGCCACACGAATTAGCTTCTTCACTCTGCCCAGAGAGAAACGGGCCTGTCATTAATCTCCAAGCTGTTTCCCAGACTCAGACTTGGTCTCAAGGTCCTTTATTGGTTTATTCTTGTGAAGTGATTATATCCACTTTCTCCTTCAATAAATGTTTCATTGACTGTACCTAAAACAGGGTGGTATTAATTTCTTCAGGCCTTCATTTTCTGACTCTGAATCCTAATTACAAGATTGGTCTTAAGAAAGGATGCCCATAATGCAACTGGTGTAGCCTGTTGAGATGGTGCACAGTGTAGGACGTGTTAGATTCTTTCAAGTTTTAAAAATAACAGCAAATAATCAACCTTAGAGAAACTATAATTTCACTAGGAACTCTAAGCTGGTAATTCTAAACTGCATTTAATGCTGTTTTATTTTAAAATATGTATTTTCTTAAGTTACGTGCAAATAAGGTAGGCCATTCTTCATTATTTACTATGTGGCAGACACCGAAGTAGAAACTTTATATGTGTCATTTTATTAAGCATTATCAACAATAAAATTGGGAAAGTATTATTATCTCCATCTAACACAAACAGAAACAAAAGTTAAACAATTTGTTCAAGGTCACCCAGTAAGTGGGATTTAAGAAAAAAATTAACTCTGTAACTCCTCTTTGTCACAGTATCACTTTGACTCCATTAATAAAATGTTTTGGCTTGTTTGTCATCTTAAATAAATGTGAATACAATGTAGCGAGCTAGCATTTTATGGGTCTTGAACAAAGCAACTGTTACCTGTTGCAGTGTAACAAATTCCCCCAACACATGGTTTCTTAAAATAGCATGATTTTCTCAGGGCTCTGAGTATTGTTTAATGGGGTTCTCTGGCTCTGAGTCTGTTACAGGCTGCAATCAGGACTTTGGCTGAGCTGCAGGCATCTCAAGGCTGGTCCAGGAAATGTCTGATTCCAAGCTCACTTGTGTGGTTGCCGGCCAGCCTCTGTTCCTCTGTGCTGTTGAGCTGTTGATTCCTCCCCGGTTGTTGGCTTGGAGCCACTGTAGGCTGGATGGGGGCTCCAAAGACACCGGATCATAATCTTGGGAGTCTTTGAATGGTGTCTTACATGGTAAAGTTTTAAGAAGTTTTTTTTTAAATTGAACTAAAATATGCATAGCATAAATATAATAAACTTTTAAACAATGAAATTAAAGTTTTTTTTTTTGTTTGTTTTTGTTTTTGGTGCCGGGGATCGAACTCGGGACCTTGTGCTTAAGTTAAATTTTTGAGATGAGGAGATTACCCTGGACGATGAGGGAGGGCCCCTGGACACCCTCAGAAGTGTCCTTACAGAAGAGGCAAGGGAGATTAGACACAGGAGAGGAGGGGGTAGTGACCACAGCAGCAGAGACTGTGTGAAACAGCTACGAATCAAGGGGTGCTGGTGCCAATGGAAGCTGGAGGAAGCAGGCAAGGCATCTCTGGAGCCTCCAAACGGAAACACAGCCTTGCCAGATCCTTCATTTTGGCCAGTGAAATGAATTTCTGACTTCTGGACTCCGGAACTGAGAGAATACCTTTGTGAGTCACCAGATTTGCACTAATTTGTCCCAGCTGCCACAGGAAATAATCTACTGCCCTTAGTCCCTTGGCCCAGTCTCTGCAGTGTATCTCACATCGTGGCAGCTGGAGTCGTCAAGTGAACAAGCAAGATGTGCCAGAGTACAGCAAGGTCCAACTCACAGTTCAGAACTTAATCTTCTCTGAAAGTGGAGGAAAAACAAAGAGACCCGTGGAAGAGAAATGCGTCGTCTAGGCCTGATACACATTTTGTTTCTAATTATCCACGGAAAAGTGATTTTGTTGCTGAGTTTGAGTGCATTGAGTGGATTGTTGTGCCACATTTTTTTCATCTGGAGAGGTACAGTCCACAGGACAGTGGAATTGGTGGAGCGAGGCCTCAGACCCTTGCCCTCTTCTCCTCTTTATTAACTTCTGTTGCTATCCCAGGGCTATAATCCAGGGCATGGCTTCCCACATCTCCTACCGGCTTGTCATTCAGTGTTCCAGGGTTTCTCAAGGTGTGTGTTGCTGACCCACTAATCCCAATCAGCTGAAGGATTTGGTGAAAACGCAGAAGTCCAGGCCCAACCCCATTCTACTACATCTACTAAATACGGTATGGGATCCAGAAACCTATATTTTAAATAGGCTTCTGAGGTGATTCTTATGCACAATGAAGATGAGACCTATAGTCTCAACACTATTCTATACTCATGCAATTTTCATAGCTAACTGTTTGGGAATGCTCTGTCTCTGCTGTCTGATATTCATGTTTTAGCAGTCTCTTTTTGAGAAGTGTATCTTCATTCAGTATTTCCTAATTAACTGCAATCAAAGGGCTGGTGGCAGGCAATGCGATTTCAGGCATTACATGTGTGCCCCTTTAAAATTTTAATAGTGGTGTTATCTTTAGGGCAATTTCCACTTATGGCAAATCGCACTGGTCTTTACTTTTTTGTAGTGACATAGTGTTTTTTATATGGATATTTTTATTAAAAAGGGAGTTGAAGAGAATATATCATTAATTCCATTTGGGTAGAATACAGATATGATAAAAGCACTGACAGATATGATCAAACACACAGTTGAAGTTTGGGAAACACTAGCGGAGCCCGAAGGAAGGCTCTCTGCGGACTCAGGCCTCACTGTGTAGAGTGGAGGAGCCATTTGGAGGAGCCAAGGAAGGAGATGTACTTATTTTGACTAGGTCCTGTCTCCTGATAACACATTCAGCTATGAACTCGTGGTGGAGTAATTCACTGAGGAGTATAGCACCTCCATGATCCAATCACCTTCTAAACATCCCACCTCTGAACACATAAGGCTTTTGGAGTCATTCTAGATCGAAACCATAACACCTAATTTTATTGGACAGTGTCAAAGAACACTGGAGGCGAACTGACTGTCTCTCTTCTTCATTACTCTCCTCCTTACCTTGAACTCCGGCTACTCCCTCACCTCTTCCTTGGCTTCATCTGCTTTGCTTCCTCAGTCTTCATGCTGTCCTTTGCCTCCTGGAGCTTCAGTGTAGCATCAGGTTTGAGACATGGGAGAGAGTTACTTCAAGACATTTTTCTAGCTCTGTCCTGGCCCAAGCTTATCCCTGTGTCCAGATTCTAGTCACATTTGTCCTGTGCTGTCAGATTTCTTAGTCATTTGATATCTGATACTCCTCGTCAGCTAACAAATTCTAGCAGAACATATGGATGCTGAAATGTGGCACTGTAATTTCTGTAATCCTTTATGAGTTTTCCCGGGTAATTAATTTCCTCTAATATTTAGCATAGCATATAATTTCTTTCTCAACACATGGGAATATCTAAAACATGGGGCAATGGGGCTGGGGATTTAGCTCAGTGTTTAGAGTGCTTGCCTTGCAAGCACAAGGGCCTGAGTTCGATCCCCAGCACCACAAAAAAAAAAAAAAAAATGGGGCAAATAGTATTGCCTCAAAGTTGTGTCAGACTGAGATTTGATTAACTGAAAAAAACTATACAGTTGTTCCTAAATATCTGCAGGGTAATTGTTCGAAGGCCCTTGGCTCCCACCTTCCCAGGAGATACCCGAATCCTCCAGTGCTCAGCTTCCTTGTATAAATGGCTTGGTATTTGCATATTACCTATGCACATTCTTTGATATACTTTGAATCATCTCTCATTTGCTTATACCTAATACAATGTAAATATTATATAGTTATTGTGCTATATTATTTGGGGAATAGTGACAATATAAAAAAGTCTGTATATGCTTAGGACAGATGCAAGTTTTAAAAAATGTTTTTGATCTTTGGGCAGTTGGACTCACAGATGTGTATCCTGCATGCAGATTCAGAGTGTTAACTATAGAACATATCTATCACAGATTATGTGGAGTCACCTATAAACGCAGCATTTTGATATCTGAACATCCTGTTGTGACGTCCATTCACCTCACTCACAAACTTTAATATTTAAATTCTTTTTCAGGGCAGACATTGAAGTCACGAGGTGTGCTTTAAGTTCCCAGAGAGACCATTTAACTTGGTAGTGTTAAACTGTGATGGTGTCACTTTGTGATTTCTAGAAAGCTACAGAAGCATTTGAGTATCTAGCTAGGACTCCACCTGGTGCATGTGCACAAGAAATCATCATCTAAGGTCCCAGAATTCTTGATTCTTTCCACTATGGCTGTTAAATTGCTTTTGATTCAAAGAATCTTCTAGGGCCTTCTACTCAACCAGTCTTGCTTTGCCCTACCATAGTACATCCCTGTTTATCACTCTTTACCCACACAACAGACTGCAGCCAATCTCTAATAATAAAATCCTAACCAGCCCAGATACTTTTTTTGTTTTTGGTGCTGGGGATTGAACTCAGGGCCTTCTGCCTGCAAGGCAAGCACTCTAACCACTGCGTTAAATCCCCAGTCCCAGCAGATGATTCATAATGGCTATTATCACTCTAATTCCCTGCCACCTTGGTGAGTCAGAGATTTTTTTTAAAAAATAAAGAACAGAAATTTATTTTCTACAGATCTGGAGACTGGGAAGTCCAAGATCCAAGAGATGCAACTGGTGAGAACTTTGTTGCTGGGCCACCATGTAGCAGGTTAGAATGATGAGGGACAAATTTGCCCTTTTATAAGAACCCAGTCCCACCGTGGCAGAATCAGTTCCTTTGCAAGAGCAGATTCCTGATGGCTGAATCACCTCACAAACAACAATCCCACCTCCTAGTACTATTACAATGGCAGTTACATTTCAGCATGAGCAGAAAACTTTTTGTTTTCTGAATTCATATTCCTTCATGGCTTTAAATTCTATTAAAAAGGCTTTAAATTCTACTAAAATTTTAACATTAGTCAGTAGGAGAAAGAATTCAGAGTGAAGACTATGTGTCCTTCCCAAGCTTCAAATATCTTACAATCTAGTTGTTTCCTTATTTGTGCATTGCTCATTTATTCATTCAGTAAATATTTATTTACTACTTCATATTGGACAGGTTCTGTTCCCGGTACTGGAAATGAGGCAGAGTAGAAGACGATCACTGTTCTAAGTTCATTAAGATTCACCTAAGTACAGCTACAGATAAGTACAGTAAGGGGTGTGGGTAGGGGGCTGCTTACTTTGAAGCAAAATCTCCCAGATTTCTTGGAAGATGGAAACCACAGTTTTCACAGAATACCAGATCACATTCTGGGAAAACACCAAGGCAGGTAGTCACCAATGCATTTTCTTTCTAAAGTCTGCAGTATCTGTTCTTTTTCATTCCGATTACCAGTCACACAGTCCCAACCTTCACCTGCTCATACCTGGGTCATGGCAGTAGTTTCCCACCCGGCCTCCCAGCCTCAGTCTTTCTCATTCTTTATGCTCCATTCTGTGCTAACACTGCTATAGCTGCAGCCATAAATGGGGTCACATAGGTAGCAAGTAGCAGTGATAAGAACACTATTTTTACTGGTGTTCATGTTAGTGAGTTCTAAACACATTCTCAAGTACTCTGTGAGGGTTCGTGAGCTTTGTCTTTTCATTTAAATCATAATTCATTAACCAGAAAGACTTTATAGAGTCCCTGAAGAACGGTCTTTGCTGAAGATCTTTACAGAGTTTCAGGGAGTGTGTTTGGCATGCTGTGATCAAGCAATGTTGCATTAGGATGGGCTTTTGAGAAAAAGCAGACCGAGGACGTTTTTAGCAATGGTGTTAAGAATCTTGAAGACTTTCTCATCTTTTCTGGCTCGGAGGAAACATTTTTGCTATAACAGTTTTACTCAATTTCCTTGGGTGAGGGTGGACACAGATGGGAGTACAAGGCCTTAAAAACAGGTGAAGGGGAATTATTTTACCGTATCAGTAAACAGAAATAGGTGGAAGCCAGCTGCCAAGTGCAGCCAACCAATGAACAGCAAATTGGAGACTTTGAAGATAGTAATTTTGAACCAGGTCACTTTGCATTGCTCGGTTTATGAGGGCTAAAGGTGGCTGCAGGATTGCTGGGCTAATTTCCATCTAAGTTCTCTAGAAGGTGCAGGTGCTTTTCCGAGTGACTGTTGAAGGAATTGCCAGGTGAGGACCTGAGCAGTGACTGTGCCTGGAAATGAAGTGACTAAAGTTCTTTAGAGCTTTTCCGGGCAAGTCATAGGTGAGGCTAGGAAGACAGAAGGCAGGTCAGCAAAACCTCAGAAAACCTGCCCTGGGTGGGTTTCCCGAAACTTTCTTAACTCCTTTGTCTTTCAGTGCAAGATGGTGATTTTCAAATGGTTTTGTCAGAATTGCTTATAGTGCTGGTAGAAATACAGTTTTCTTGGGCTGAACCAAAATTCCAGATTTTCAGCTCATGTAACTGGTCAGTTGTGTTCCAGAAAATCCTTATGCATGTTCGAATTTGCGATCTACTTGCCTAGAGACTTGCAGAGGGCCAAATTGCTAGAATTGCTGAATATTTTTTAATGTGGCCAGCCTCTGCTGGGAAAGGTGATCACCTATTGGTGTGATAGGTTGTACCATCACGGGGTAAGCATTGCTTTTCTCAGCTCTTCCTTTTTTGAAATGAACCTCCTGCGTAACCCATCAGTCCTTACAAGCTAGAGTGAATGAGTTTCTTCTGCACAGCAGAAGGGACCTGGGCTGCTTGTGAATCAAGGTCAAAGACATTGGAGGAGAGATCAAATAATGAAAAGGTAGCAAAAGAAAGGGTAAAGCTGCAAAATTCAAGACACCAAATTCTTGAACTTGTGCATTTGTTCCTAACTCCAAGGCCTTTGCTTATTACCCCACCCCCACCCTGTCACATCCCAAGTCTTTCCCAAACCTGACCTTTAGATTGCTGTTGCCCTTGCTTCCTAAGTAGGGAAACTTTTTTTTTTCACCTTTTTGGGTGTGTTTGGAATTCTGACTAAACAAGGTCTGCCAAACCTGGCCTATGTTATTTTTAGTATCTCCTTTGCATATGTGCCCTGAGGAAGTGGGATCCTCCTTGCGTTCTTTCTTCTGATGAATATTTGATTGGCAACCTTAAAATTTTTCTTTGTGTTTAAATTATAAACTCACTGCAAGCACAAGGCACTTTTCACAGTCTTTTAAACTACATGTCAATATGTGTTCTTGTAGAACTATAATTACCTATTATTTCGTAGCTTTCTGAATTAAATATTCATTAAACAAAAGCTGAAAATGGTATTAAATCCATATAAGATTTCTAATGCACAAAAATTACTAATCAATATGTTAACCTATCTTCATCAAAGTTCACTTAGGTGACAAGAAAGGACAGTATATTTTTAAAATAAAGCCTTCTTTTTAAAAGCCAGCCGCATTTACAGAATAATGCACATTTTCATGGAGTAGTGACTTGTGCAACTGAGGGAGTTACAAAATGTAAATGAGAAATAATTTTACTGTGCTGTCTTTGGAGGAAGGATGTGATTTTTTTAAATAAAAATAGTAGTTTTCCACTTTGGGCAATAATCAAGGTTACCATTGCTAGTAGAAGGGGGACTATTGGGTGGATGTAGGCAGAAGAGCTGCCCTCTGACTCCAGCAACATGGAAAAAACCTGTCAGAAGCCACCATTCCAGGCTATTCCCACCCATCCCAAGGTATTCTGGGGTGAAGAGAGTTAATTTACACACAGGCCAACATCCTCACCCCGCATGCAAACATAAATATCCTAGAAAAAGAATGTCTGCCTAATACAATCAGCCACTTCGTTTAAAATTTTCTTACCCAGGTAATACATGACATTTGAATGTAAACACACAATCATGCAGAAAGCCTTATAAAAGAAGCAAATATCTTGCCTCGCCCCTTTCTACTTGCCCAGGGCAACCATCTCTAAGTGACTCTGCTTGTTCTACTAATAGTTGATTGGCTATTGAGTCTCCTTATCATGTATGAGTATTGTGCTAATTCCTCTTCCCCTTCTAATTTTAATGCAGTTATTGTTAGTCCTTCTATTGATTTTCTTTGTTCAATCTTGAGTATCTTGAAATCTGCTTTATTTTGGTTCTATTAACTTGAGGCATTGCATCTTAATACCCCATCACTTAGATGTGGATTTCAGAACACATAACTCTTCTATTTTTTCTTCCTCTCTTTTAGTTTCATTGAGTTTTGGCTCTTGGATTTCATTGACATTATATTTATCCATATGCTAAACTTCTTTTATCTGGGATAGCTAGAGTGGGTCTCTGTTTTTTGTTTGTTTTTTCATTGTTTGTTATTTTGAGACTGGGTCTTGCTATGCTGTTCAAGCTTGTCCTTAACTTGCTATGTAGTTTATGCTGGGTTTGAACTCGAGCGCCTCCTGCCTTAGTCTCTTGAGTTCTGGGATTATAGGTGTGAGCCATCACGCCTGGCTGGGTCTCTGCTCTTCAGAAGCTAAAGAGTTCATATGAAAGTGGTTTGGATCATATTATCAATATAATTAGCTATCCTGTTTTCTTATAACTCTGATGCTATCATGAGCACTTTCCCACACCTTTATTTTTCAGACGAACTGTTACCTTTCATGGTTGCATACTGTTCTATAACATAGATACACTGAAGGTTGGCTAGAACGTGCTATTCAGCTTTGGTTCAGACTTGGAACCCCAGATAGGTGAATGTCTACTTCAATATTATTTGGCATTCTCAAACTGAGTATGAGCTGTGATTATGTAATCATTTATTTTACCACTGTAGACTATCACTGTAACAATATCTACAAAATGAATATGTCATGCTTCTTTTTTTTTTTTCTTTCTTTTTTTTTTTTTTTGTGGTACCGTGGATCAAACTCAGGGCCTTGTGCTTGCAAGGCAAGCACTCTAATCACTGAGTTAAATCCCCAGCACTCTCATGCTTATTCTTAATACTATAGTATCAGAATACTGGAATATTCAAATATAGCTAAGTTTTATTCTAGTAACTTGTAGTAAAAATACATATTTTTATGTACTTTATTCAGCTAAACTCAATCAAATGAAGTGTAAACATATATTTATTATTGAAAGAGCAAAATTCTATAATTAACATAATTATGAAATTAATATTAATTATATAAAACCGCAAAGAACTGTCAGATATATAAATAGGGAAAGGATACAGATTAACATGCATAATAAGACAAAACGTTAGCTAGGGTACTTTTGAAAAAAACACATACTTTTTGAACCTAAACTACATATAACATTAAATGAATTATAACACAAAGAGAAATACAGAATAGATGATATAATTTGCATCTTTATAATATTATTTGGCATTCTAAAATTTCTAGCATTAAACAAAATAACCTGTAGGAACTATATTTAGCTTTTAGTTATCTAATTCCATTTAGGTCATGAGTCTTTCATGAAAAGGTTCTATTTGGAAATTCTTCACATTTTATGAGAATGAACAAAGAGCAGAATGTCAAGTTTTACTCCCTTGAAATGTCATGAAGAGGAAAAAACCAAATTCATCATAAACCACCTTCAACCCAGAAATGTGATTAGGTGATTCTTAAATTGTACTTCTGATGTGCCAGGTACATATTCTCTCTATATTAACATATTTAATTTCCCTAACAGTCCCATGGGTCCCATTTTTAGCTCGTGGTTCAGATGAAGAGCTAAGGCATAGAGAGATTAAGTTGTTTATCAAGGTCACACAGGCAGTGGTGCAGCAGGATTTGAAGTCAGGCAGAATGATTCGAGTCACCCATGCTCTTAACAGTTGTATGATCTCTTACCTGGGGTATTCCAGGAAAGTGCTTAGAGTTCCTGACCTGCGGTAAGCATCCACTGAAAGCTGACCCTTATCATTATTTGCTGGAATGGGGTGGGGAATAGTGGAATGAAAGAGGGTGGAGCTAATGAGTCGCCTGACTGTCCTAGCTCCTGGAGGATGTGCAACCACCCAGCAGGCCAAAACACCAGTTGCAACCAGGAGATCCAAGATAACACAAGCCCTTATCACTGCTTCAAGCCTGCCATGACTATGGGGCTTTGGGAGGTCAAGGACTTGCTGCAAAGCACAGGCCAATGCTTCCGTCACGTGTTTTCCTTCTTTGTGTGACTGACCGTGAAGACAGCTGTAATGTTCCAGATTCATTAACATCAGGCGCATTACTCTCTAGCTTTGCTTGGCAGGATGGAGGGCTGCTGAAAGGACACCTGTAAGCATTCTACCGTCAAAAGCTTAGCAAACCCCATGGTGGATCTTTTGTTTTTTTAAACAAGGAAGTTTTGGAAACCTGAGAATTTCCCTGGAATTAGCATCACAGAGGCGTAAAGGAATTCTTTCTCTGGGGCAATCAGCACCAGTTTGCTGCAGTTACTAAGAACTGCAAACTAGAAGCTGCAGAGAATCCACAGAGTAGTAGTACCAGACCCAGATCTTAAACATCTAGAGGAAATTTAAACAGTGCTCATAGCACTTGTGGAAGCTGAGACAGTTGCTTTACTCGTGCCTAAGTGTTTGTAATTTATTAACCATCTTCCCTACACTGCATCTTTTAAATGTGTAGAAATGTTAGTTGCTCATGAATTGTTAACATTAATGCTTTATTACTTTAATGGGGTTATATTTTATTAATTAATTAATTAATCTTTTTGCATTACTTGAGATTGAACCCAGGACCTTTTTATTTTGAGACAGGATCTCACTAACTTGCTCAACTGCCTAGGCTGGGCTCAAATTCACAGTCCTCCTGTCTTGGCTTCCCGGAGTGCTGAGATTGTAAGCATGTGCCAATACACCCAGGTTGAGTTTTATTTATTTTTTAAGCTCAATAAATGTATCTTTCTTTTGCCCCAGAAGGTGGGATGCCTGGCTGATGGATCACATGACATCACTGCATGGCTAAGCCCACCAGAATTCCAGACGTCGAATCTAGTAGAAAATGCACTGTCTCTGGATTACCCAGAATACAAGTATTACAAACTCAAACCAGTGGCAAAAAAAATATTTTCAAATCAGCAAGAAAACCAAGCACCACTCAGAGAGTTGGAGACCTCAGCTTTATTTACGTTGAAGGACCCAGGGGAGCTAATACTCTCAGAGCCTGGGCCCCGAACAAAGAAATTCTTGGGTTTATATAGGGGGTTCAATTCTCAGGAATTGCATGATTTTGTTTCTCAAAATAATGGGCAAGCAAGGTCACAGAGGCAGACAGCACACACAGGTTAAGTCTTATGTTAAGTTTCACATAGTTAAGTTTGATGGCCCTTCTCCTCATGAGTTGTCTGTGGTGAATTATGAAACACAAGAGGGGGGCAGTCATTCTGTGCATCTGCAGATACTCTAAGGGAGCAGGGAGGTGTCATGGGCCCATTAGCACTCAGGGCGGTTACACACTCTGAGAACAGGATCAGTGAATGAGTGGGGGTTACAAAGCAGGCTTACAGAAGCAAACACATTTTCAGTTTTCCTCTGCAGTGGTAGAGAGCACCAGCTTTTGTTTTAATATGACTCAGAGAGTCTCACAGCATACTTAGCACTTGTTACTATTCCTCTTCATGGGAGGTTCTCTTGGATGTCTGTCCCCAATCCCTCCCACCCCTCAATCTCTTCCCATGTATTCTTTCTGAGGCTATTATTGGAAACCACAGGAAAGGTTCAGATGCTCTTTTGGGTCTACGAAGTGCTTGATGAAACGTGAATATACAGCCAGTCTTTGTCCACAGAAAGTTAGCAGACTACTGTGAGTATCTGCTATATTTTTGGGTCAGTTTTAGTACTTAACTTTATAGCACATATCTGTAATACTTTTAAAATTCAGAATCATCAATGATTCTGAGTAAGATGCAATTTAACCTGAAATGAAGGCATATGAAGAGAGAATTTCAATACCTTTAGAAATTGCTGCTATGAAGAATTGAGCAGCATTAATCATGAGATGGTCCCCAGGAAATCTTTTTCTTGAGACAGGGTCTTGCTATGGAGTTCAGGTTGGCCTTGAACTCAATATGATGTAGCTCAGGTTGGCCTCAAACTCACTGTGATCCTCCTGCCTCAGCCTCTTGAGTGTTGGGATTAGAGGCATGCCCCACCATGCCTGGCCTTCGTTGCTTTACCATGATAAATTTTGAGGTATATAATTGGTTAAATAGTACTCTCCCAAATTTGTGGCACCTAGAACTTCAGAATGGGACCTTATTTGGAAACGGGGTCTTTGAGGATGTAATTAGTTAACTTGATGCCCTGTTGGAATAGGATGAGTCCTTAATCCAGGGACGAGTGTCTTTGTAAGAAAAGGCACATAGAGATGCAGGTAAGAAGGTCATGGGACAGCAAAGGCAGAGAATGCAGCGATGCTACTGCAGGTCAAGGGGCACTAAGGATTTTGGGGAGCTGCCAGAAACTAGGAAGAGACAAAGAAGGATTCTTAGAGTGCTCCAAGGGAGCATGCATGGCCTTATTGGTACCTAGATTGCGGATATCTACCATCCAGGACTACAGGAGTGTTATTTTTCTGTTGCTTTAAGCCATCCATTTTTGTGGTAATTTGTTATGTTAGCCCTGGGAAACTATTACAGGATCATTTGTGAAGCAGCAGTGGAGAGCAAATACAATTATGTAACCCAATCACTGGTTTATAATAGTCATTGACTTTTCAGTCATTAAGATGTGAAAAAATGCTAGCTTCTTCCGGCCATTTTCCTTTTTCTTTGGGGGGGCAAGTTTGTGAATATTTTTTTCTGGAACTATCCTCATCAGGGTGAGAGGGAGCAGATAGGCTAAGGCATGATACATTGGGATGAATGAAACATGCCAATTTCACGCACAGAAACCTAGGGTGCTGCGGATCTGTGCTTTGAAGCATGACAATTCTGGCATGTTTGATGTCGCCCATCTCCATCCAGGAGGGGGAAAGTGTAGTGGGGCTTTTATGACCCTATGCACTGTGCGGAGGAGTGTACATCTTGAGTAGACAATAACAAACCAAGCTCTGTGCTGGGAATTTTTACATGTATGTGATTGAAAGAATTTCCCATCAATAGGCAATCGACTCTCTGAGAGTCAAACTTCTGTGTCCCGGGGCTACAGGCACACGTTTTCATGTTATGATGCAAACTCTTGGCATTGTAAAGCTGACTGACTCACCACACTGGGTGACGGCAGTATTTCTGGATGATCTCCCTGCACCAGGATGGCTAGAAATGACTTAGTATACAGAAAAGTGACTGACAGACACGTAGAAAAGCTCAGGCTAAATGTCCCTGGCAGATCCTTAAAATGCATTTTCCCTGGGAAAGGAACACTCTTTTCTCTGGCATTATCGGCTCCAGAATGATGAACCCTGGTACTAACAGTGGCCATTTCTATTACTCCTTGAAGACATCCTGATAGAGACTGAAGCATACCCAGTGAAAGCAGAATTAAAATAAATGTTTTGGGAGGAAGAAGTGGGAGAGAAAGAGATTGATTTCTGATGACATTCCTAGATCCAGTTGTAACTGAAACCAAATTTAGCTTTTCAGTTACATGAGCCAACACATTCCTCCTTTCCTGTTTTTGTTAACGGAGCTTGGATTGTCTTTCTTTTTCTTCCCTTTTAGTTGTGGTGTCCCAACTCCTAGAACCCAACACATGGTAGGAATTAAATAAATATTTGTGGGATGAATGAATAAATAGGAGTCTGTTAAAGCAGAGAAGGTCTTACCAAATCAGGGATATTGTATAATATATATGTATATGTAGGTGTATACACACATATAAGATTATATTTAAGGTGGATTTGAAGTGCTACAGAACAAGCCGTGGGGTAGGCTGCTGATAAGCACACTTGGTTAAGTAGAGAGGGAGACACTCTGGGAACATTATAAATGACTGGAGCAGGGAACGCACTGGGCATGCTCAGAGTACAAACTACAGTGGTCCTGTTGCTCAGAATGGTGATTCTGAGCTGAAGGAGAAGAGTGGGGAAGATGTTGGGAAGGCACAGTTAGCCCATCTCTAAGAGTTCTGAATGACTAGTTGAAGAACTTAGAATTTATGTGATAGCCAGTGGGGAGTCAATGGACAATTTTGAGCCAAGAAGTGAGATCTTATCCTTTCCATGGTCAGTTTCATTTCAACAGAAAGCCCAAAGCTTCTCCCTAAAAGGATGTGCTCTTACATAGGAGGCATTTGAAACGATAAGGCAGGTTAAGAAAGAATTTTGAAAGAACTTTCAGAATACACCATGCAGGACACTGATATCTTAGGACTAGTCACTTTTCTATGCTGATCTGTGGTTAGATCCAGTCACTTCTCAAAAATATATTTGTGATTTTGATACTCTAACCTAGAAATGTGAAGGCCCAAGGGGAGATAAAGGAAAACAAGAAAAACCATGAAAGGTCCTTCTTCCATCTTCAGGTCTATTTCATCTTTTAGAAAAATATAAAATGATGAATAAAATATTTAAGAGATGTTTTCAGCCATAGTAAATGGATCAGATTGTTGAAAAGAGTGATTTTTCTTAAATATCTTTCTGAAGAAGCAGAAATTGTGTGAATAACTCTGAGACTGAGGCCAGTTATGTAAACTGGTTGGAGCCAAAGGTACGTAAAATGGGTTAGACTGGAAAAATAGAGTGTAGTCAAATTAGATAGGGAGTTTGAAGAAAAAAAAACCTGACAGTTTCATAAGGAATCCAACTTATGTAACATTTTATACCCTTGACTATCAAAAATGACTATAAATAATATAAGCATATTGTATTTATTTTGATTTCTCTGTAACATGTTTTTCCTTTTTCTTCTTAATGCATGTAAAGGAAAAATAGGATTTCCTTTATATTTTAAAATTTTTCAGAAATTTTATGTTTCTAGTCTCACGGGATCCTGCTATCTCTTTTACATTTGCATCAATTTTCTTCTTTCTTCGGGTGATACCTTCTGGAAAACACATTTATTATTTATAAATAAATTTTGATGAGTCTAGTTTTTGTTCTCACTTAAATATTTTTTTCTGGTTTTGATTTCTTTAAAAGAGAAAAAATGATTGTAAGTATTGCACTCCTTTTCCAGGAAGAAGGATACATTTTGCTGTGCAGTCCTGAACTTTGTGGTGAGTGCGATGAAGAATAGGGACAGTATATTAGTTAGGTGTCCCATCGCTGAGGTATCTCCCCACCCCCACAATGTGAAGGAGGAAAGGTTTAATTTAGCTCGTGGTTTCAGGAGATTCAGTACATGATCAGCAGTCTCCAAGGCAGAAGCAATGGTGGAAGGGAGGTGGAACAAGGCTGCTTAGTTCATGGTGGCTGGGAAACAGAGTGGGGGCACAGTGCCAGAGAGGAAGGGCGAGGGACCATGTATAGCACTAAGGTAATGCCTCCACGATCCACTCAGACACACCTAGGAGTGCCCTGTACTAATCTACTAGGCATTTGTGCATCAAATGCAGTTGAAAAATCAGGATTAATGGTCATGAATGGAGAAGACATGGGACCAGGTACATGGATGAGGATGGATGGGGAGTGAGGTTTAAGATCAGAAGGAAACTGGGGGAGCATGGAAGATTCCAGTCACTAGCTAGAGGTAGGTGGAGTATGCAAGAACAATTTCTAAAAGCCACTTAAGGAAATGTTTATTTAGGAAAAAGTCTTCATATCAACTTCTGAATCCCTTAGACAGCCGCATAAAAATGTCCCATTTTCATTTGATGTTCTTAGATTCAGATTTGTGAACGTGCCTGTGTTTTTCTAGCATGTCAATGAGTTGAGATTGAATTCAAGGTGAGAGGGTGGCCCAATTTTATATGGGTTACCTTTTTTTTTTTTGAAAGCAAACAATTAATATGGCGATTAGATCTATAAAAAGAAGACTTTCCATAAATGAGGGTCATGACAACCAGCAAACAGTATTTTTGTTCTTTAGTTCCTCTAATGTTTCTCCCATATTATTCTGCACTTTCAGGTTCTGTGTTGCTCAGTGTGTGCTCATTAACTTATCTGTGTGGCGCTCCTTTTTCTGCAGCTTAGATGATGTCTCCAAGGTCACTGCGATGTCACGGCCACCATCATGTTAAGGCTCCACCAAAGTGCAGCTGATTCAGTGAATACTGCCAATGTCAGTGGAAGGTATTGCCCCCATCGCCTTATGAAGATGTTTCTAGTGCCCGAGAGTACCATGGTGCTGCCTCGATGTCGTCTTGGCATTTTACCTTCCAGATGCTCGTCTGTCGCTCCACTCGTTGGATCCATTCTGTTCCCCTTTGGCGTTTGTCTTAGTCCCCTTCTTTCTAGGACTCAGGTGTAAGTCTATGGTTGTAGGGGTGGAGGGCAGGGCACGACTAGGCTCAGGAATACCTCTTAGCACTGGTTTGTCCGGGAACCTCTCCCATGTCTCAACTCTCCCTTACCATCCATGTTCCATCCTGGGAGGCACTCTGGCCCCACATTTGAGACTTGTAACACCCCTGGTCATGCAGGGACGTGTCTAAATCTCAGCATGGAGTTCAGGTCCTCAAGGTGAGTTTCTTTCAGCTGTACGGATATTCCCTTCTTTGATGAAATATTAATGAGTGTATCACTAGGATATTTGGGTCACTGCCTTAAGGCAATAAAAATTCCATCTTGGAAAAAGAGATGAGCTTACCACTGTTATTTAAATATCCATTCATTTATTTCTTCATTCATTCAACACATGTGAGTATTTAATTAGTAACTACTACACACCAGGGACTGTTCTGGGAATCCAGGACATACCAGTCAGTGATCAAGACAGACTGGTTTATCTTCTCACAGGGCAGACAGTTCACAAGTAAACTGACACTGTACTGTAATTCCACATGGTGGTAGGTTCTCTGGAGAAGAATACACCAGAGAAAGAAATCAAGACTGACCACAGGCACAGAGCAGGGGCAGGCTTGCAAGCAGGGAGAATCACTCAAAGCAGGCCTCTTAGAGACCTGGAACACTAGACTTCTAGCCATTTAATTGCAGACCGGTCCTTTCCAGGGTGTTCCGATGAAATGGACTAGAGAGAGTCTTCCCTCCATGCGCTGAGATTAAATGAGTGAGATTAAATTAGAATGACTTCAGTTCAAAGTCACTGGTGTAAAGGGAGGAGACACTCTGGGTCCGAGCCTGAGTCACGTCCACAGGGAAGTGGCTGATGTCTTCAGTAGTTCAGCTTCTCCCAACTTCAGCCTCAGTTTTCTCCTGCTGAAGTTGAAGAGGAGGATGATTTTTGCTTGCTTCTAATAGGGGATCAATAAAAGAAAGTGTAGCAGGCATTTTCTCAGAGCTTATTTGGTCTTCCTAGGTATTCTGCAAGGCCCTCATTTTACAGAACTGCCTTACGCGTGTCCTAGGTCACGGAGCTGGGAATACTGATGAGAGCGACACAGGGGGCCCCCTGCCAGGGACAAGGTAAGGTATTGTACTACACATTCTTTCTAAATTTTTCTGAGACACATTTTCCTCTGCTCATTATGCCTTGGAGGTTGAGATTGGACAGATTAAAAGACTTCCAAGTCATAGGAACACTGAGCGTAATTTTCTGCCTGAGTTCTAGGTGCACTCACTTTTCACTAAATCGTGAACACTGCTGAGGGGAAATCAGGTGATGGCATTTGCACTTGACCTTGGATAATGATCTGTGGCATAAAAGAGCCACAGGATGAGACTTGCAACACAAGTAAGGGCATGGGCCGCCAGAGCCCACAAATCTCAGTTTAAACACTGTCTACAGAACGTGCTAGCAGTATAACCATTTTGCAACTTCTGGAGCGTTTCCGATTCTCAATTTTCTTTTCTATGAATGGGGATAATAAATAACCTTTGTGATAATTAAATGACTGTGACAGTTGAGTAAGAAATGCCCAACTAAATTGGATCAGCATAGTTCTGGCTGTGGCTGAAGGGATTTACTGAAAACAGAAGACCCACCCTGGGTGTGAGTGACACCGGTCAATAGGTTTGAAGCCTGAATGGAACAAATGGGAAATAAAAAAGAAAGGCTGCTTCTGTTCCTTCGGAGGAGCTCTGGGCTTCACCTTCACCTTGGACGTCATCTCCTGGCTTCCAGCACAGACTCTCTGGCCTCCCGATAGAGACTCGCACAGGACACTACAGTGAGCTCCAGGTCTTCAACCTTTGGCTGGTTCCTTCAGCTCTCCAGCATGCACACAGTCCTTTTGCAGTCTTCCACATCTGACTCTGTCGGCAGTCATTATAAATCTACTTTGTAAATCCTTATGTATTTATATATCTTATATTAAATCTGTTTCTCTAGTGAGAACTGACTGATACAACGTACCTCAAAGAATCCTTTGGGATAGTTAAAAATGTATAGTCTGAGGTCTGGCCCATGGCCGGCGGCCGGCGGCGCTCAGGCGCCGCGCAGGCTTCTCCGAGGACCGCTGGGCTGGCGGGCGGCCGTGCACGTGTCCATGGCCCGGCCGTATCTATGTGTAAATACCATCTTGCATTTAATTGTTCTTCTCAATTGTTTTGTGCCCCTTTTTATTAAAAATACATAACAAAAAAAAGTATAGTCTGTTTTTAGAGCAATTTTTGGTGCATCTGAAGCTCACAGTACTTTCTAGCTATTATTACTCTGTTTCTCTGTGGAAGACCTTAACGTTGCCAGTCTACTGCTACCTTGTTGTTTCTTGCTAAGAAACCACCCGTTCTGGTAGCTCTCAGGCAACCAAGACACCTGGCAGGCTTGGTCCTCCTTCGATCCCTGGTAGAGTAGACCACAATATGTCTAAATCAGAGGTTCTAGCCCAACATAGTAGTCTGTGCCTATAATCCCTGTACTTTAGGAGGCTGAAGTAGAAGAATCATTGATTTGGGCCCAGTCTGGGCAATGCAGTGACTTACTGAGACCCAGTCTCAAACAAAACAAAACAAACAAACGAGCAAACAAAAAACTAGGGACATAGCTCAGTGTGAAGGCCCTAGGTTCAATCCTCGGCACTGCAGTGTGTGTGTGTGTGTGTGTGTGTGTGTGTGTGTGTGTATCAGAGGTTTTCAAAACTCAGCCACACACTGAGTAACATCATCATCACCTGGGAACTTATAGCTGCAGCATTTTGTGCCCTACCCTGGATCTACTGAATCAAAACCGGTGCCCAGCAAGCGAGGTGACTGGGAAACTGTCTTACTCACCTTGTCATTGCTGGGACAAATACCTGACAATCACAATTTAAAGGAGGAGAGGCTTATTTTGGCTTATGTTTGTAGAAATTTCAGTTGGTATTTGGCAGGCTTAAACACAGAAACTGGGCGGTGAAAGGGCCTGGGTGCAGGAAGGCTGGTTCTTTCCTGGTGGGCCGGAATCAGAGGTAGAGGGAGGAGTGGGGAGGGGACACACCCTTCTTGGTCACATCCCAGTGACCCACCTCTTCTGACCAGGCCCTGCTTCCTTACATCACATTTAGCTATAACACCTCCATGTTATAAAGCTCCACCTGTGAGGACATTTAGATATAAACCATAACAGTCACTTCTAGATGAGTCTGATATGAGCTAAAGCTTGAAAAGCACTGGTCTAAACCAGCAGTGATCATCTTGCTCCCCTTCCGATAACTGGGTGAAGCGTGGATCTATGCCCCAACCTGGGCCTGTGGGACCTGAGAAGTGAGCTGGGGCCGAGCGTGGTGCTAAGGTCTCTGTTGATTTACAGAAGTGTATTAGAGTAACAGTCTTGGCAGGATGCAATTTGTTTTGTATATGACACCTGGAACTATTTTTGGCACTTTGAAACTGTAAGGAAGTTATTTTATAAGAAAAGCAGCAGGGTCTTTGTAGATGCTGCCGAGCTGTTGAATAAGCTGAGCTCTGGACTGCCTCTTTATTATATATAATAAATACCATTGATGGCTAAGCCACTCCCAGTGAGTTTTCTTATTTACAGCTGAAAGTGGACTTGCTGAGATTCCCGTAAAATAGTTTTCTCTTATGTAAACCAGAGCACTTAGAATGTAGGAAGATTATGCTGCACTGAAAATGTGGACTTAATCACACAATTTATTGTCACTTTTCTCCATCATGGTGGTGGAAGGGCAAGTGGTCCACTTTTCCCCTTTAGATTCTGACTGGGTTAAAGAGATGCCAAACATCTGGATGAAGAGACACTTGGTTGTTCTTAGGAATCCAATTATAAATTCAGAAAATGTTGTGAAAGAAAAGAACAGTGTGCAATTGGGGAGAGTAACTGGGGTGATGCAGTTTACTATAGGGGGTCAGGAAAGGACTGTCTGAGGCTGTGACATTTCAACTGCCATCTGCATGCTGAGTGGGAGCAGTGAAGGGGAGGAAAGATAAGAAAAGCTTCCTTATGGGAAGCGGCATTTGAATTGAGTCTCAGAAGTCAAATTGATGTGGTAGAAAATGTCTATATACGTCATGTGAAGATGAATAAGAAATAGATCAAAATGCTAATGGAATTTTATCTGTGGGTGACAGGATTAAAATGTGTTTTTAATTTTCTTGTTCCTGTTTTTTTTTTTTTTATGTACTACACTTTCTGTGTACTTCTTTGGTAGCAAAAAAGTTACTTAGAAAAGTAATCATAACAGAGAAGAGAGATAAATAGTTTTTTCCCGAGCAGGCCATGACGGGGTTTGTACTGGAGTGCATGTGTGTGGGTGGGAATAGGTGGTATTTCCAGGCAAGGGAAATGGCTTAGGCAACAGCTTGAGTGTTTAAATAGCTGCTAGTTACTAATAGCTTGTTAGAACCACAGCATGGCACTGGGGGTAGGGAGGGAGAGATCAGACGGGAAAGCAGGCAAGAGATGAGATGCAGGAAGTCCTGTGTCACCAGGAAGGCAGACAATGTTGAGTAAATGGATCTGATAGTGTTTTAGGGACAGGTGCCTGGTGACAGTGTGGGATACACGGCATGGCTGCAGGTCTGGGCAGAGCAGGCAAATAGCTTTTGGTTTTGTCTTTTAAAGCAGCATATTCAGGAGAGTGGCCTGAGATTTATTCTTAGCCACTCTCCGATTGATTAAAATACAAAATGCAAATAATTACCATGGTCAGTCTGTTGTTAAATAGTTGGGTGGGTGAAATTCTTTATGTTTCACCTCGAATTTCATGGCCCCACAGCCCAGTCTTCCTTTGCCAGGAGGCCTATGTGCATCTTAGGAGAATGAGCACTCATCTGTTTCCTACCTAAGTGAGAGATCAGCATGAGATAACGTCTGGGGAGTGATTGATTCCCTCAGACACTATTTGTGTCTGAGGGAAATATAAACTGTCAGTGTTATTCGCTTTGATACCAACTTTTGGTACAAGTTTTAATTTTGTCTGCTCATTTCAACCCAATCTGAAGTCTCCATGACTACAACAGAACAGAAGGAAAAGAATACTTCTGTGTTGGAACATGCTAAATGGTATTGTTTATTATAAAATGTGGATATTTTAAAGGCTGCCTACATTTTTTAAAAGGTGTAAATGCTGTTCATATGGTGTTCTAAGCCCGAGACATTTTTATGTTCTAGCCGTGGGTGACATGTGAATACACTGAAAAGCAACATCGATAAGCACTCTGGGAGACTAAAGGGATAGATGGATTTTGGGGTCACATTCAGATGTAACGAGATGGGTCTGTTTTCTTACCCTCCTGGTGCAAAGTCTGAGCTCTCTGTGACCAGTTAGGAGTTCAAGTGTGACCACAGATGGATGTGCAAGTAGTTGTATGAGTTTACATTCTGAACATCTGAGCAAAATTTCAGGGAAAAACCCTATTTTCGGGGGTCCTTCATGGGGGCATAGGTAGCCTGCACAGCACAGTCAGGACCTGATGATGTGACAGAAATCTTTCCCAAAGGCGGTGGATGTGTTTAAAGTTTTGCAGTTAGATCTGAATGCCAGCTTTGCCACCTAACCATCTGTACAATTTAGACTTTTTCACTTGTTAAACAGGAGTAACAAGGTCACTTGCAGGATTATTGTCAAGAGTGAAAACGAGAATATTTATAAAATTCCTGGCATATAAAAAGCTCTCAAAAACTGTTTCCATTGCTGTGGTTATCATTCACACTCTGAAACTACACAGAGCTGTGCATTCGACTACCAACAATTTCAATTTCTGAACTACACACATTAGAAGCACTAGGGTGCTGGGTGACAAAGGGGAAGATAGGGTTTCACAGGGTGGGCAGGTCAGGGTAGGGTTTCCTGGTGTTCAAGGAGCTGGGATTGCAGGTAGCATGCAGTGGTTGGAGATTTTGGCAACTTAACCAGTATCTGGGGCCAATATATTCCTGGCCGTCAATGCGAATGCCAAGTTCTTGGGCTCCCAGCAGACAGAGGGCAGGGTGATGCCAGGCTGTAGTCACGTCGCTTAATTGGGTGGCTCCATTGTACACAACGGGAGCAACGCTGGCAGACCTGGTCCACCAAGTAGTTGTCTCAATATTTGTCATTGGTGTGTATTCCCAGCCACTTTTCAGTCCTCCTTTTCTCCCTCCTGGGTCTTGTCCTAGTCAGGTGCTCTGCTTCCTGTCAGGTACACAGTCTGTGTCCTATTTTGGTTCTCAGCTTAAGGAGACCAAACCTCTGCAAAGGTGAAATATTCACTGACAATATAGGACCTGCATCATTTTGAAAACAACTCTTGGAAATGGGAAGAATGATGCTTTATTGGCAAAACAATAGATAACAGGTTGATGCTGGGGGTCAGAGGACTCTGTCTGCCATTTGTGATTGGGATATATCATGGTGCTGCAGCTGTACTATTTACTAAGAAGGCCACTCCTTGCCATAAACTGTGTTTATAATTTAGCCTGAAGGGCTAACTAGTCAGGGGAGTGGTCCAGTGCAGAGCATACTGCTCATCAGCTTGATGTATTTTAGGCTGGCAGTGACTTTACTTACAGAGCAAAGTGATTGTGTGATCTGCCCCTCGGGCCTCAGCTACCTCCCTAACTCAGAATCCCACACAATGGGGTGTCTTTGCCAGTGTCTTTGCACTTCTTGCACTGTGTTCCACACTCACAGTACCTCAAAGATACCTTTGATTTCCTGGCACTTGTTCCACTGCTCTGCAATGAAGATGTTGCAGAAAGTTTGTAAAGGTGGAGACAAAACATACTGCAAACATGGAAACCGATCTTCCCAGATACTTTGTTGATGAGTGTGACAATACACAGATAATATTACTACTACTCAGCATTTTAAAAAATTAAATCATTTTCTGTTTCCCAGGCACTGTGTTAATCACTTTTCATGATGTATTGGATATCTGTTGTTCTTGCTGTCCTTCATTCCTTCTCATCTTCTGGCAATAGCACCTTGGTTTTCCCTTTGGGAGCCCCCCATGTTGCATGTAATCCTTGGAGACCTTTGTTTTATTTGCTTCCTCTTCACCTTGTTGATGAGGAAGGGATTCCGGCTGTAGAGTTATAGGGTTGGACGGACACCTGATGCCTGATCCTGGATAGACAAGATCACCAGTGTTTATTAGTCTTATATACTCCCAGCCTGGGGGAGGAGGACACTGCAGGCCACACAGGGCCACACGGGGGTTGCAGTGGGAATAGAATGAACAAACAGGGTGCATTAGTTACTTTTTAAGAGTCAATGGTTTGCAAGAGAGCAGATTTAATATAGGACAATTACAAGTTACAACATTCACACACACAAGCCAAATACAGGAAGAGTGTAGAACATCTATCTGTGCACTGGAGACCCGAAAGATCCAATCAAGAGCTGGGAGCCCACAGCGCTGTCCCATGTATGTCTGTGCCTGCACTAAAAGGCTGAAGAAATCTATGGGGGAGCCAGGATACAACACTCACAGTGGCGATGGAGACTAGAGCTCCCCCGAAGCAAACAGCAGCCATCCCCAGTGACAGCAAGGCCCTGAGCTCCTCCTGCAACAAGAACAGCAGAAAAGCCAAGTTCACTCAGGGAAATGAGCCACAACAGAGCTTGTCCTGAGAAACAATTGCTGCCTATCTTCTGCTCCCATTCTCCTTTATGTTTTTGTTTTCAATGATTTTAGTTTTTTTTTTAACCAAGAACATGTATTGGTACATTTTACACATAATGATCACATTCATCATGGTTATTTTGTACCTGTACGTGATGTATCTTGGTTCCCCCTTCCCCCTCTCTCCCTTCCACTCCCCCACCCTTCCCTATTTACAGAAGGTTTATTTACATTTTTCCATTTTTTCCCTTTCTCCTTTCTTTCCTTTTTCCCTTTCTTCTTTTCTCTCTTTTCTCTTTCTAGTTCTCCTCTCTTTTGAATATTATCTTTCTTTTACATAATATCTAGTATATCTCTTTGTCCTTATTTACACTTATGGTTTCTCATATCAGAGAAACAATTCGATGTGTACTCATGAGTATCTGATTTATTTCACGTAAGAGTATGTTCTCAAGGTGCATCCATTTACCTACAAATGTCTCTAGTTTATCCTTTTTTATGGCAGAGTAGTACTACTCTGCTGTTCTTCTTTATGTTGTGTTGGCAATAAACTTCAGGTGGATCATCTACACTGAGAATCACACCAACTCATTTCAGCTGGGCATTCCTGTGCATGTTGGCCACAATAAGTCCACCACACAAGGTGTGTGGGACGAAGCTCTGTAGTATCAAGAGAGTGAGGCTCTACTGTGGCTCATAAGGATATTGGATTGTTTGAATCATTTCACAGATCAGCAGGGATGGGCAGGATTTGTATTTCATTCCTTTGATAAAGAAGGTTGTTTGGCTATGGGACCTTATTCACAGAAACACAGAGGGAGAAGACTTTGAAGTTAGGTCATTTGAGGCCCTACCTGTTGTCCTTAGATCAAGACATACATAATATATTGGGCCTTATTTTAGTACTTACATCACATCTATGAATTGAAGTTTTGTGGTCTCTATTGATGAAGACGATGAGTGTGTGATCCATATTAAATCAACCAAGCTGTCTCTCTTGGAAACGGGAAACTTGAGTGAAATAAGGATGGAGAAATGATTGGAGTTGATTAATCCTGACAGGGCTGCCCTGAAGAAATTGTCCACTTCTGTAGTCCAGAATCTTGGTGCTTCCCAAGACTCTGCAGACATTTCCAAGACATTCAGAGCCTTTTTCTGGGGACCTGGGCATTCTCTTCTTTCTTCTATGAACTATCTCATTGGTGATAATGCCTAGAGTTAGATTCCATGGCTTGAAGTGGAAAACTATAAATGTCTGCATGTTTATTTGATATAATGACTCGAAGGGATAGACAATTTTTATTATCCCTATTTTAACAGATGAGAAAATTGAGGGAAAGAGATCCCAAGTCTGTGTGAGTTCATGAAACAAGGGAAATGTAATGAGGAAAGTTGAAAAAATAAGAATTAGCTTTGCAATTTTTTGTAACTCTCCACCTTATTCTTAGAGACAGGAAATACACAAAGCTTGTTAGAACCCTAAATGCCAGCTAGGCAGAGGAAGGCCACTGTGATAAACTGACATCTAGTAACAATACCCAGTACACTGGTCATCCTTGGTCGTCCTTGGCCCCATGTGGTCACTTACAATTCACTAAGGGCTAAGTACTTGGTCTCTGCGTCCTAAAGGTTCCCATACATGAGGCACTACAGCGATGTGGGAGAATGGTCTCAGTCTTCAGCTGGCCCTCAGGCCAGCAGTGTTCTGGCCTGTGTGGGAAGGGCATGTGCCTCTGTGCACATCAGAGCTCTGGTTCTTGAATCTTTTCTGTCAGTAATCCCTCATGTCTGGACTTTGGCGAGCAGGCAGAAGAGCTGAGGACAGTGAAACTGGATAGAGTGAAAATTATGAATGTGAAGTTTTCCTATTAATAAATAAGACTCATAAAATTGGAAAAGTGAGAGAGAGGTGTGCAAGGCCCTGAAAAGGACTTTGAACATCTCCACACACACATACAAGCACATCTACATAAGGAGAGAGAGAAAAAAAAACCAGGAAACGGAAGGGCCACTAACAAACTAAAGACAGACAGGAAGAGAAGAAGATGTGTGGAGTTGATAAAACGCCCTCTGCTGAGGCAGGGCTTTCTAGGCCTACTGACACACAGAAGTATCCATTAAATGTTATTTATTGATTATGATGACTAAATAGTTGCCTACAGTGTCTCTGCCCTTGAACTCTTCTTGGCCGCAGTGAAGCTCACGTGGCTCCAAGCCAAGGGCTTAATGGAATGGTCTTCTAGTTGGGGGTTGTAGGGCAGACAAAGAGTAAGGATGGTTTGACAAGTGCTAACATAGAATCATGAATCCTTGGACACAACTGACCTACCCAGTTTTGCACTTGGATCTGGACTTGCAGATTCAAAGCCAAGCGCAAATGGCCAGTGTGCCTAGAAAGCTGGCTCAAATCACAGTCGGCTCCAGCTTTTTTAGCAGGCAAAGGGCCATGTTCCCTCAGCTGGACTCGAGGCTCTTTTGTCATAAGGGGGCCCTCAGGCACCATCTTCTCTTGTTCCTATCCACACCTTGGTTTAGAAAAGAATCTCAAGTGAGTTCATGCCAAGGTATAAACCACTGATAGCTTAAAGTGTTAAATTCCTCAGCGGAATTTAAATTTTGGTATAAATTAACAGACTTTTCTATTGTCAAGAGTTAGTCCCCGGTGGGCAAAGCTCTGGGTCGGGGGCATCCCACTTATGTGGTTAATTTCCTGCTGTATCTTGGTCTTTAAATCCCTCTTCTTTAGCTCACTTCTAGTACATTGTGTGGTCAGCAGCAGAGGCGAACAGAGGAGCCCCGTGATTGTCCTGATTTACAGGACAGCTCCCAAATGTCTCTCAGGTATATCAGGGAACCAAAACTGGTGCTGAGAGGAAGGCCTGCTGCCCCATTGTCCTCTGCCTCATATTCCACTTGCTCCTAAAAGCCTTCATGTATAGAAGAAGCCGTGGAAGTGGGCAGCTGCCAATTTGGGGGAATGAGAGGCATTTCTGGGCATGTGAAACCCACTGTGAGAATTGCAGGGGACTAAGTCTTCTTTCAAAAGGAACTTCGCCCCACACATTCCTTGTCTCTTTATTTATGTTGTCATTTGTTTGTGCACACTGCGAATGTTTACTCTTGCCTTAGTATCGATTCAATGAGTGTCGTGGGATCTTCCCTAAGGCTTTCTGTTTCATGCTTACCCATATCAGTGCTGTATGGTCCAGGTAAAGTAGCCTTTTCTTTCAAAAGATCATTATGATGGTTAATGTTACATGTCAACTCACCTGGGTTAAGAATGCCCAACAGATAAACACTATTACTGGGTGCCCCTGTGATGACACTCAGGATGAGATTAGCATTAGACTGGAAGACCGAATAAAGAAGATTCCCTCCCAGATTCACATGGGCATCGTCCAGTCTGTTGAAGGCCTGGATGAAAAGAACAAGAAGGCAGCGGAAGGGGGAATTCGGTCTGTCTCTACTTAAGCTGGGACATCCATCTTCTCCTGCCCTTGGATGTAGGTGCTCCTGGTTCTCAGGTCTTTGGACTTGGATGGAGACTTACAATCTTGTCCCCCAGTTCTCAGAATTTTGGGTTTGGCTGGGAACTATGCCATTGGTTTCCTGACTCTCCAACCTACAGACAGTAGATCCTGGGCTTCTCACCCTCCCTAACTGAATGGTTTGATCTCATAATAAATTTCTTTCCCTGTATCTATATATGTTGTTGGTTCTGTATCTTAGTCACTCTCCTGTTGCTGGGACAAAATACCCAACACTCACAATTTAAAGGAGGAGAGGATTATTTTGCTCACAGTTTCCAGTAGGTTCAGTCGAGAAGTCCACTTGCTCCAAAGCAGAAAGAGCATGGTGGACAGCCGTGGCAGAAGAAAGCTGTTCAACCCATGGAAGCTGGGAAACAGAGAGAGAAGGGAGGAAATGGGGGAAGAATACGCCCTTCCAGGTCACGCCCCAGGGACCCACCTCCAACAGGTTCCGCCTCCTAACATCAGGTACTGAACTCATCAGTGGATGAATCCACTGATGAATAATCCAATCAGCTTTCAAACATACGAGAGTTTGGGGGACTTTTAGGTTTAAACCATAACGTTCTGCTTCTCTAGAGAACTCTAATACAACAGTGATACAGAATAAGACTACACATCAAGTATCTGTTGTTTCACATAACAATACTCACACTTACTATATGTCAAAAGTGTTCTTTGGTCTCTGAAACTAATTTTATAGATCTCAACCTGCAGTTAGGAGCTGGAACTCATGCTTGTGCCTGGCATGTACGCACACATGCACAGATCTGCGTGTGGGGTGTGAGTGCCTTTCACAATGGTGCCGGTGGCCCTTGGTAAGCCTGGCTGAAGGTGTCTGTGAATTTATCATTTATCCCTGGCATGAAGGATAAATCTGAACTTGGGGCAATCCTCCTGCATCAGCAACCAGAGTTCTGGGATTACAGGCATGCACCACCATGCTCTGCTGGGAAGCAGTTTTAGGGAGGAGAGGCTGGGTGGAAGGTCAGCACCGTGGAGCTGCACCTTTGTCCCATTCCATATACAAGCCCAAGACAGCCCTGCTCCTTTACCTACTTTTCTCAAATTGGCACTCTTTTCTTCTGTGGAAGACACATCTGGGAAAGTGGCTCCTCTGTGTGGGAAATGTAACTCAGATTCTGGGCATAGAGATAAACCAAAGGAAGGCCCATGATAGGGTCTGGGAGTGGATTAACTAAGAACAATGTGACATTACTCGCTTCCTCAGTGACTAACTCCTCCACACGTTCAGACACGCAATCTCCAAGTGGAACCTTTCTGACCCATTATCACGCACTCTCTTGTGCCCTAGAAGTGAGTCCTCTGTCACTTTATTCAAGTTGAGAAACTTTTGAGTCCTATAAAATCAAAATCCATCTCAGTCTTCCATGGGTATCTGGCTTAAAAAACAGTGCTGTTTGCACTTGTAGTTGAAGCTACAGTGAAATCTCAGTTGTGTAGAGGTGAAGTCTTAATGTACAATTTTCCTAAAGAGTATGGAAAGCTTCTTTGGACAGTCTGTCTCATTCCTACTCATATCTCTTGCAGAATAAGTGCCCTATCACACCATTTGTTGATGTTCAACAAATATTTGTAAAGTGAGTGATACAATTTGTGATCCAACTCCTACAAATTTTTATTTCAAACCAGCTTCTTACAACACTCTGCCCACTCCGCATTACCCCCTCTGACTTCCCAGTGAATGTGTGCTGAGGGAATGCAAACAAAATGCTAATTAGGAAGGTGAATCTACTTTGAAAGGCACTCATATAAACAAATGTAGGCCAAAGGCAAATTTAAATGAATTTCAGAATTGTGTGCGTTAATATCCATGACCCTGGGCTGGCCCAATTTTTATAGATAATCAGGTTATAGTTAATATTGGTTCTGTATTTCCACCTTAGAACAGAGAAGAAGGTGGGAGGATGCTGTGAGCATAGATTTGGAGAAAATAAAGTCATAAAAACCTAACACCTTTCCCAGCCCCTACCAGGAGAGTTCTGGTTTACAGCTTTTGTTACCATATGAGCATTTCTCTCGCAAATTTGGACTGCAGGAGAAAATCCTCCTTTCCCCTCAGAGGGAATTTGTAGAGGATAAAGGGTTCTTAGGTCAGGGTACAGGGTTAGAAGTAGACATTTGGTCAGGGCCATTCTGAATATCCTTGTTTGAGTAGGACTACACATAATAGAAGTTCAAAAAGCATAACTTGCTGGAGAAATGAATGGAAGGAGAGTGCACGAATGATCTTGCTAGAAACAAAGTGCCACTGCTTTTTTGTCATTTGTTGCACACTAGAGTGACCCACTGCATTTCCATTAGAGGGGCAACTCACTGGGCCACAAACTTGTGGTAAAGCAGACAGTGAATTAAGTACATTAGGTGGTCATTTCTTTGGTCTAAATTAAAGGATCAAAGTTTTCATCTCCTTCGGTGTGTTGAATTGTCTCCCAGTGATTCATGCCTTTGACCTGGATTGAAATTCCCATCATTATTATCATTTAAGGGTAAATAAAATAGATGAAGAATTGAGTATCTTAAAAAAGTCATTGGAGAAAGGTAGTCATAGATATTTAGGAAGTCATAGATAATGCAATTATTTTATTTAGGATTGGATCTTTAACTATCCATCTACCATTATTTTTCAGGCTAGCAAGTTGATATAAGACAGTACTGTAGACTTAAAGCCCAGAACCCCACTCTGAAGGTGGGAAGATCTGAGAGAAGATGATGGCCTAAGGATTCAGTTCAAAGATTGTGCCACTAAGATTGGCTCCATCTCTTCGTTCACTCCTCCGGTAGGGTATCTGTTTTGAGCAGCTATTATGAATAGTGTACTTATTCTGCAGCGTAGGACAAGACAGGGTGTTCTGAATGGCTCTGACTTAATATACAATGTCCTAACCTGTATTTTGGAAAAATGCCTTTGCCTCTGCTTTTTTAGATAAGCATCCTGCTTTCCAATTTCACCTAGGTCTAGTTCTATCCCCGACTGGAAGTCAAGATTTTTTGTGCATAGCGTTCAGTATTCCAGGTTGCTGGGTATGAGGTTACATGTAACCTTGAGTCCAACCCTGAAATCTTAGTTCTTCCACTAATGGCTGCTCTTTATATAAGTACTGTAGGAACCTCTTTTATGGTGCACTTTAAGGGTGGGGGAGTTACATTTGTCTCAAAGGAAAATTGGACATAGTTATGGTCCAAGGGGCTGATAATTCTGACCTGTTCTTTCCTGACACTTTGCTGTGCAATGAAGTTTTAAAAAATGCTGCTGTTACAATGTCACAATTGTGGTCCAAGACAGCCAGTGCTTGCCCACTGTTCATTTATTCAAATCCCCATTGTCACCAATTTCACTTGACTCATTTGGGAAAGAGTTATAGGTAGGTGAAGAAGAGGACCTCAATGTCATGTTTGACATGTTAAACATGCTCCCAGGAAAACATGAAAAACATGCGGGAAAATTTATATGATGGGTTTGTTACAGTGATTTCAAATGTAAGTTCATTCACTAAAATTCATAAAAGAATATTGGACTGGGATTTGGAAAACTTGGACTTGAATCCCACTTCTTTATTACTCATAAGTCCTTAGATAATTATTTTTTTTTCCTGGTGTCTTAATTTTCTCCAAAGTATGTTATCCACTGGGTTGTGGTAATGATCAAATTCACTGATTGTGAAAGGATTCTTCTGAATACAAAATTTTAATTCAAATAATTCTCAAATACAACATTTCATCAGTTAACAAGAATAGGGATCACATTAATTTTTAAGTAAAATGTTGTACTGGTTTTCTGTACTTACTAAAATGAGAAATTCAACAAAAAGCACCTGGTCTTCTTAAGATGCCCATGACTTTCAGCAGCTCTGTAATTGTTTCATGAAGAGGAAGAAGACGAGAAGGCGAAGGTGAGAAGCTGCATCCTGTACCTGCTGGAGACCAGGGCCTCCTCTGGGATCCCACTGGACTGGTCCTTCCTTTCCTTAGAGAGAAGCCAAGAAAAGGGGTGCTCCCAGTTGCATTTAGGGGAGGAAGGCCATGGTGTGTGGGTTGCTGTCCTCACCGAGACACAGAGGGACAAAGTTACCCACTCAGCTGGGGGGCGTTTTGAGGGTTAGGTTAGGGTGAATGGTCACACCTGCTTCCTTCTAGTTTCCGGGGCAAATGGCTTCAGCTGCTGCCTAGCAACAGCCATTTCACAAAAGCCTTTAAGAGGAGCTTTGAAAATGTGTCAGCCAATAGCCAAGCAGGACCTGGCCTAGCCGCCCAGCGCTCCCCTCCCCCTCGCCGGAGCAGGGAATGGGGCAGGAGCAGATGGGGGCCTCAGAAGCTGAGAGGAAGGCAGACCTGCACAGTTTTGCCGTCGGCCCGGGCTCTGGAAGGAGCCTTGGGAGCCCTCTGCTATCTCCTCTGAGGAGTGCGAGGGGCCGGATCTTATCCAGGGCAGGCAGCCTGTAAGGGTTTCTCCTGCTAGGTTTGCCGCCGGTCTTCTCCTGGGTCATTAATCAAGGAGCCAAATCGAGCCGGCGCTGTTGGAGCACGACATTCATTATAGTCCCTAAGGGATCCCTTTCTTTAGATCTGGGAACTTTCGGCTCCGAGAATAGAGATATCCGCCCTGCCAGGAAGGCCTCGGGCCTGTGGCATGTGGCGAGCCACTCCAGGGCTTTCCCAGCATCCCTCTCGAAAGCCCCTGTGCAATCCCTGGGGCTCTGTGGGTCCCCTTGGATTTTTAAGGACCCTGCAGCAAGGAAGCCACCCACAGGGAGCAGGCTGTCTTGTAAAAGGCTCTCCACTTTCGCTGTGGCAAGCGCCAACCCCAGGGGACCTAGAGTCAGGAACATCCTCCGGCCTGCTCCTGCTCGGGCTTGGCTCACTGCCGTTGAGGCTTCCAGCTAATCTTTGCTCCCAGGAGGGCGGGGAGCTGCCTGTCTGCAGAAGCCCACCTCCTACTCTCTCCACTCCACCCCCTTCTACACACACCATAAAGCGACTTCTTTGATTTCTAAAAACAGGGCTTTGCCAAGAAAGCCCCATTCGGCAATGGTTCCCGTGCAGTGGTTTTAAGCCCGAGTGGAACAAATAAAAGTGGAGACCTGCCTCTGTGGTGGTGTGGAAATCTTGCTGACCTGGGGATGGAGGCACGCAGGAGATGGAAAGACAGCAGGAGGAGAGGTGGATGAATCAAAGGTGCAAGTCATTCTCCCTCTCTGTGGTGACTTGTCTTCCATGGTAACCTTTTCAGAGTCATAAAAATGCAGTCTAATGTCTTCCTGATAGTTCTGTGCTTTTCTGAGTTCTCTTTCCTTGCAGTATACAGTAAGTCTCTGAGTACTTATGAGACATGCTGAATACAGTGTATGTAACTACACACCAGTGGTAGAGACATGAGCACATGAGTTACACACACTGTCCTAATTCATGGAGTGAATCTTGTTTATGAAGTAAAACTTACTTCAAGGTTAAACAAAATAATCACACACACACTTGATTTGAGAAAGTGTGGTTCTAGCCTTGTCCTATTCAGGTTTGGTGAAATTTTTTTTTTTTTTGGTGCTGAGGTCGAACTCAGGGCCTTGTACTTCTTGTACTTGCTAGGCAAGCATTCTAACCACTGAGCTAAATCTCCAATCCCAAGATTAGTGAAATTTTGAACACTGATAGAGGAGAATGCTCAGTAGCAAATTTGCCCTCCCCTAAATCATATTGCTGTTCCCCTACTTTTATTAGTATATGGTTATATACATACATACCTTGTGGGGAATTGGTATCATCCATCTCGCTCTCTATCTATCTCACATCTTGATCCTTTTACTTCCCCCTTTCCTTCCCTCCCTCCCCTATCCTCTTATCCCCAGATCCCCTTCCCATCTCTACATAGTCTATTTTGTTGTTTGCTGTCATTTATCTTTTATTTTGCCCTTTAAATTATTTATACTTTGGGTTTCTTGTATAAGACCACACATGAGCTATTTAACCTTCTGTGTATTCCACTTAGCATTATGATTTTGAGGTCTCAAATTTATTCTTCTTTTTCAGAACCTGCCATCTTAACCACTATGATCAATACAGGAAAAGACACCCAATAAAGCAAATAACCAGTCAAACAACCAACCAAACAAACCAACCAACAAACAATGCCAGATGATGTCAGCTCCTTACTCAAAGACTATCAAACAATTTGTTGTTTTACATGGTTCTGGCTTCTCTCTTTTCCCTGATTTTATATTTTTTTCTCCATTCTATTGATCACTAGGCCAATGCCAGAGAGTAAGTAGTAGGGGAAGGGAGAGACAGGAGAACTCAGATCTGCTCACTTTCAGTGATCAGCAGCCATTCTAGTACATGTCAAACAAAGAAATGATTGATTATTTGTGTCACCTTTCCCAGGATTACTGGTACTAGCTCTAATTCCCCGAATTGGAGACATTACACACCAAAGCTTGTGGAATCACTACCAATTGTCATGGCCTCACTTTCCCCTGTTTCAATTTGAATCACTCTAATAAGCACTCTGTTGGCACTTGGCAATGAAGAATGGTGGCCCACTACAGTTATAAGATTCCATCATTTGGAAGACGAATTACACTTTTAATGTAGCTCTACTTTGGTGGAGGATTGGCTGGAGTGAGGGGTGGTCACAAACCTTACCAAATTATAGGTACACAGTAATTGTGAGACATCTCAGCTATTGCAGTGTTAACATGTGAAAAAAAGTGTTTTGGAATTGAGAAAAGATAGTATTTTATTTCTGTCTTTCCACAAGAATTGAACCTTGTTACAGGAGCATTTTGTGAGGGTTCTTCTTATGTGGTCTGCCCTCTCTGGGTATCAGAATTTTGATTACAATTGTCAGCTGGAGTTCAGCCTGGTTCACATATCTATTTTTAATAATAGCTGAAGGGATTCTTTTTTTTTTTTCAAGATGAGAGAAAGATTACTTAATAATAAGGGAATTGGCTCATGGATGAGATCTAAATTTCCTTCTTGAAAGGAAAGAGCTGGCTCCAAGGGCTGCCCCCTAGTAGGCTGGAAATTGAGTGGAGATTTTTCCCTGATGGAAAGTCAGAGAGATGCGGTTTGATCCACCTGTGAAAGATGAGAGATTCAAGCTTTAGAAATAAATTCAAGTTCCAAGATTATGGTAGAGTTATCCATAGAGAATGGCCCCAATTCTCTACCTTTCCCTGTGTCCAGGCCTTTACAAGGTGACTTTGCAAGTTTTCTCACCAAGACATGGACTCTGTTTCCCTACCTCTTGAATCTGGGCTGACTTTATGGTTGGTTTGGTCCATAAAATGTGGTAGGGTGAAGTTGTATCAGTTCCAAACCTGGGTGCCAAGAAGTATTTGAGCTTCTGCTGTTTCTCTTGGGACTTCTACTTCTGCCATTAAAACAAAACAAAACAAAATGTATGTAGCCAGATGGATGACTGGCTAATGAGAATCATGTGTCCCCCCCATCACCCCAGCCAATAGATAGGCAAATGTCAGGTATGTGGGTAAGACCATTCTGGACCAGGTAAACTGGTCCACCAACCAATTTCCATTCCATGAGCCAGCCCAGCCAGGATCAGCCAAGCCTGGCTGGGATCAGCAGAATCAAGCAAATGACTCAGAGATACATGATCAAAAAAAATAGTGATTATTTCACTCAACTGCTAGGTTTTTTAGTGGATCGACATTCAGGCACCAGATCCAAGGGTTTGGAATCAGAAACCAGGTTTGGAGCACCAGCAGTTTAGAAACAAAAGAAGTGGTTTCTAGGGGTGTCCTTGAGAATAGCCTTGGGATGCCTATAAGCTGAATAGTTGCTGGATGCTTAAATTGGATGGAGTTTTAAAGAGGGGAGGAGCAGGGTAGAACTAGAGAAGAAACCACGACTGTTTCCTTCACGGGACTAGCCTAGCAACGGTATCCTCGGTATAGTTCCTGACCCGTAGGAAGTGCTAAAAAAGTTCAAGTTGATTAAGTTAACAAATAATCCTCTGATTCATTTACTCATTCACTAATTCATTCATCCTTTTAACAGGTTTTATATTGAGCACTATATACAGGTGCAGATGTAGGTGCAGGAGTCTGTGGAAGTTTTGAAATTCCATGTCTCTGAGACACAGAATATCTATAACTACTGGTTCTCTTAAACATGCGTATCTTATCTGGGGTACGTTCTGATATTTACCTCCAGTCTCTCATATTTAGACGAGGTCAGTGAGCCGGCTGCTGTGGACTAGGAAGCATCGCCTCTATTCCGAAAAGAATGCTCTTACTCCTTCACCTGTTTCTCCATTGTCTCGTTTCCACTTCTGTGTCTAAGGCCATTCATATCAGATGTTAGTCTGAGTTGGAGGAATGTGCCCTTAAACGGTTATTAAGAGTGATTGTAGGTAGTTTTGCAGTTGTTTGCAATTTAAACTTGGTCATTTCTCTCAGAGCATTCCTGGGCTCCATCTGCTGCATAGTTCTGAGGGTACTGGAATCGAGCGAGGGTTACTCGCCATCAGAGTGCTCTGAAAAATGTGGGTTGTGCTACCAATCACAACATGTTCATTCTTGTGGTGCTGAAAACTTGTCTCACTTGGATTTGCTTGGTTAATGGAAAAGGTCATTGTAGGTTTTCTGTTTTTTAAAGTTACTTGTATTAGTACATGTTTGCAGTACGTAATGATTATACACGTGAGGAGTTGGTACAGGTACATGATACATTCTAATTCTTCTCTCATCTCCCCCACCCCATGTAGGTTTTCAGAGTCTATGTGAAAAAAGATGAATCCCTTTCTCAGAACTTGTGAATGCTAAGCCTCTCCTTAGGCGTCCTTTTCAAATACCATTTCTGACTGTGAGCTTTTAGTATTCCAGGTAATTGTTTAATGTATGCAGTGATGTAGGCCAGCGATTCTCAAGTACGGTTCATCTATAGCTGCCAGGCAAAGATGATCACTGACAAAGAAAAATGGAAGAAAAAAACGAACACAATGCAGTATGTATGTGTGTGTGTATGTGTATGTGCACATGCATGTGCATAGGTGTGTATACATTTCTCCATGTCAATTTCTGTATTCCTATATGTGAGCACAAGATTGGATGCAACCGACTATGCCTTTGGGTAAAGAATTATCCTTCATTCTGAAATTAATGTCTTTCATATTTTTAGCATTAACTTAGAAAATGTTGATGATTGTATATAACCATTTTTAATGTTTTTATTTGGAAAAATAAAAGACTGATGATCCTGTGGTTGCCAAGTGGAAATTTAAAGAATTTCACTAGAAGCTGCTTGTGGAGGTACACACCTGTAATCCTAGCAGTCTGGGAGTCGGAGGCAGGAGTATCGCAAGTTTGAGTTGAGCCTGGGCAACTTAGTAGAAGCCTATCTCAAAATAAAAAATAAAAAAGTGTTGGGGATATAGCTCAGTGTGAAGGCCTTGGGTTAAATCCCTGGTACTAAAAAACAAAACAAAACATTGCCCCCAAACCCCCACCAAAGTAAACCAATCCACTAGCCTCTGATTCAGGAGTCTGGAGGGTCACTGAAAAGCTACTCTGGGCATTATGAAGAACAAAGAGAGAACATTTCCTCACAGGAGTAGGCACTTCCTTTGGGGAAATTAGAGAGTTGGGCAGAATTTATGGCAGAAGTTACCTCCCAAAGATGTGTTTAAATGGACTATGTCAAGATAGGTGAGTAAATTAATACACACTTGTAGATAAGAAAAAATTAAATTATTCACTTAGAGGAAAAGAAAGATTGACTAATGTTTCAAAGAACATAAAAACAAATAAACTTTCTAATGCAGCCCTGATTTTATTTAGTTGTCTGTATTAGTTTTGCTTTCAATGTTCGAAATGAAATTGGGATGGGTACTTAGAAATGGCTGGTATTCAGGTTTAGAGCTTAAATTTGGACCACTCCATATGTATCAGTGAGCTTTGCTATGCAATAAAACATCCTAAAATTTAGTGGCTTAAGAAAACAACCACTCTTGTGTCATAGTTAAATGAATCAGTTGGACAATCCTGGTTTGGGCTGGTTTAGCTAATCTCGGCTACCTCACTTTTGGGTCAACAGTCAGTTGGTGGATTGGCTCATGATTGGATTGTCTACTATGACCTCACTCACATGTCTGCAGTTGAGTGACTGGTGGCCAGGACAATGCTGGTGACTGGATTGCATATTGCTAGGCATTCAGTAAACCAGAACAGGCTTCTTCATGTGGAAGATTCAGGAGTCCAAGAGAAGAGATAGCAAGACTCAGTGTAAAAGTGTTTTTTAAGCCTCAAATTGTATCCTATTTGTTATTGTCTCTCTGATAAAACCAAATTACACAGCTAAACCTAGAGGTGGCGTAGGAGAGAGCACCTAACATAGCAGCATGGATACAGACAGCCGTGAACAAGTTGAAGGACATCCCGTCAGCCGTCTGCCACACCTGTTCATAATGCTCCGGTAATGGGCTTATCGAATCACTCTGTGTCTGTTGTCCAGATCACTTCAACAATTTATTTCAGTTGAGGCCAGAGGGAGAATCAGAGAATTCTAGAATCGGAAAAAAATTTACAGCTAACTTAAGGCAGCACTGTCACTTAACGGATGAAGAGATGAAGACCCAAAGAAGTTATGTCATTTGCGCAGAGAAATGGCTTGGAACTGAGACATACAGTATTTTAAATATTTGTGCCTACATGCCAGATAGTCAATCATCTCTATTTCCTCGTTGGTATTTGAGTACTTGGGTTAAGGTGAGGAATCCAGAGTGAAACAAGAGATTCCGTCCTTGCCTCCATGGAGCTTTTATGTAGTTTAGTGGGAATGACAAAGACAAGAAACAGGTAATTTTAAAACTGTTTAACTCAACCCAGGTAGGGGATAGAGTGCTTCCCTAGTAAGCACAAGGCTCTGAGTTCGATCCCCAGCAACCCCTCCAAAATAAATAAATATAAATAAATAAATAAAAAATAGTGCACTATGCTAGGACAATACAGGCAATTGTAGAGTGTCTAAGGGCATGAATCATGAATGGCAGAGAGGATGTTATGTAGACACACATTAATTCTTATAACAACCCTGAGAGCCAGGTACAGTGAGTATCCCCATTTCCCTGGGAAGACACTGACTTGCGCAAGGTCAGAAAACTGGTAAGCAGCTGAACTAGGATTTGTACTCAGAGTACTTTTCTGACTCCAGAGTCTATACTCTTCATCATTCCCATCTGCTGCCTGTGAAAACGAGAGGGAGAACCGGATGGAGAGGAAAACTGAAGATTGAGTCCTTGGATAAATGGCTTAATTTCTCTTCCTTGAAACTAACCTAGAGACACTTGAAAAACTTAGATTCTGTGTACACAAGCGTGCACACACTCATATGCGGGCCTGTGCCCAACTATAGGTAGGGCTGAGCTCTCATGGACTCTATGCGAGTTGTTCCATATGGTAGAGTTCAGCAGCTCTTTTTGTTCCTTTGACCCATTAACTCTACCTGCGGAGGTTAAGCCTAAATTGTCAACCCGACTGGATTAAGAGACTTCTGAAAAAGTGATTGGGTCATGGAGATGTCATGCTTATCAGTGGATTAATCTACTGGCGTTCATAACTCAGTGTGCTGACAGGAGGTGGGGCCCTTTGAAGGTGGGTCATGGGTGAGCCTTTGGAGCATACATTTGTCAGAGGGCTCTCCTCTGTACTTTGTTTGTGGGTGCCATTGAATGAGAAGCTCTGCTCCACCATGCTCTTCCACCATGATATTGCTGCCTTGGAGCAGCTGGCCACGGACTGAAACCCCTGAAACCATGAGCCAAATTAAACCAGTTTAATTCACTCCTTTAAAGGAGTGAATATTAGATATTTTGTACCAGCAACAAGAAAGCTCACTAATACACTATCTATTGATCAATTGATCAATCAATTATTGATCCATCCATCCAACCATTTTCATTCTCCTGGAAACTTCTGACTCCTTCCTACCCCAGGACTGGGTTATTTTGGTTGTGTTTCTGTTGTTTATTTACTTTCTTTCCTCCCTCTGGCAGGCTCTGCTTTCTCACTGCCAGAGGCTCTCTCTTTTGAGGATAGACAGCTCCTTCTCTACTTCTTTCCCTCTTAAACCTTAAGTACTAAAGTGTTTCGTGTGACAGACAGTATTGTACAGGAGAGCAAAGGACTCATCAATCAGAGAGATAAAACCATTATTTCTGGAAGTACAGTCTGCTGAGGAAAGGAAGGGAGCCCAACAAATTATTTAAGGCTGAGTTCAGCATTCACTTGTGGGGTGTGTGTGTGTGTGTGTGTGTGTGTGTGTGTGTGTGTGTTACTGGGCACTGAACTCAAGGCCTTCACACTAAGTTACATCCCCAGCCCTTCTTTTTTATTTTTATTTTGAGATAGCGTCTCACTAAGTCACTAAATTGCCTAGCTCAAAGTCACAATTCTCCTTCCTTGGGCTACCAGTGTGCTGAGATTACAAGTGTGCATCACCATGCCTGGTTCTCAATTCATGTTTTAAGAAGTGCTGTAAAGGATTCACATTCTCTTTGTTTGAGACCCACCACTCTAAGCCAAGTTCTCAGTGCTGAAGTTCGAGGTTGGCCATCTTCATCTCTATTCTCGCCCACAGGACTTCTCTACAGTATTTGACTCTTTTTCAAGCTCATCTTTCCTGGCTTCTATAATACTTCATGCTCTATTTCTCCTACGTTCTCTCTACCTGATAAGTTTTATTTTTCTCAGCGTCTTTACTTGGCTTCTCTTTCTCTACTCTTCCTTTAACTGTTGTCACTCCTCAAGGTTCTGCTCTCAGCCCCCTCTTTTCTTAGTATCCTTGAGTGATTTCATCTACTCCCATCATCTCTTATTTTTAGGCACAGTGCTCCCATCCAGTGATGTATTTCTGTCTCCTCTCCATCTTCTGCCCTGGGATAGCAACAGAGCTCAACCAATGCCAAAGGAAACACATCACAGGTTTTCTCTTACCAGCTCAGAGCTGCTCTTCCTTCTAGGTCTCTTAGTCCTTAAAACTAGTTCTGAAACGACAGATTATAAAGCCATTCTCACTGCTCCCTCCCTGAACTCAGCCCTGCCCTCCCGATCAGATCAAGTGCCGATGATCCAGCCTCCCTGAATCTCTGTACATTCTCCTTTCTTCTCCAGTCCCTGGTCTTGTGCGTCTCTCATGCTCTCACCCTTGAATTTGTAATAATCTTTGGATGCCCCACTTTCCTCCAATCCTTGAACTCTCAGTGTCCTCTTGAAATGTAGATCTGAGGATGAAAATAATTTGATCAACAATTAATCCTCCACTGTGGCCTCCTGTCCCACTTGACTTCCTGCTCCTACTCCCTCCAAAGGAAACTCACCGTTCTCTCAACACGCCAGACACTTCTAGACTCTACCCTTCACCCAGGCTGCTCCTCAGCTTTGAATTCAACATCCTAATCAGCTCTGCTTGTCAAAATCCTCACATAAAGGTCAACGTGCAGGTTGGATGGTGCCTGCCTTGAGAGGGTCTCTCCGATTTCCCAGCTGGGCTGAGTCGCTTCTCCTCTGCCCACCACCCAGAAATTCCAGGGTATTCTTTGAGAATTGAGCTCACTTGTTCATGTATTAGAGCCAGCAATTTGACTCCCCCTCCTCTGTACCATCTGCAATGACAAAAAGTCTCTGTCATCTCTGGCTCTTCAAGCACATAGTAGGCCCCCAACAGCTGCTTGCTGTATTGACCTGACTTCACTGCATCAGTGCAGAGTTTTACGCAGCAGAGGAATAGTGAAATGAACGTGTACAGAGGCAGGGCGCTCCGAGAGGTCATCTCCTGGGTCAGCACTGCTCGGGACGTCTGGAGACGGACCCGAAGAAGAGCACTGGCTTAGAGTGGGAAAGAACTACGCCCTAGAAATCTGTCTTCTTCTTGGTCTCTCTGCACGCTGCCCCTCCCTCCTGAGAAGGCCCTTGTTGGAGACCTTGTTTCCCTTCATCAGCTGTGCTTGTGAAGAGGGATCCCCAGCTGCAGCATCTTTGGTCCGCTCTGGCTTCCACTGTTTGTTTATTTCTTTCCCTGGCAGCCTCTTTCTCTGGCTGTGGTTGTAAATAGAGCTGGTGACTGTCAGCCTGGAGCTGTGCAGTGACTCTAGAATCTATGCAGAGGGTTACCACGTGTGCTCAGAAGTGACTCCGGGCACTGGCCCAAGCTGTCCAGAAGGTTTTGCTCCTGACCATCCAAGTGGAGCTTTACAGATAGGAGTGTCACACGGCATGCTCTCTCTGTCTCCTCCTGATCTCTCTTGCTCTCCTTCTTGCCACCATGACCCCTGCGTCACAGGTTGGACAGGCGGCACGGGGCACTTAGGCTTCCAGAGAGTGACAAATGACACTAAACATTTCCTGCATAATACTCTTTTGTGACTAATTTTTTTCCTCCTCTTTGAGAAAGTTGGAGCTCTGCCGGATATAAATTGCCTCGCTCTTCCAGATCCTGGGCCAAGTGGCTTTGCAGCTCACAGAAGGAGAGAGACAACCCTGAAGCCAGGCCAGGAATGTGGGGCTTTGTCTTCTCCCTGTCCCCATCTCGTAGGGCAAATGCTTCTGTTTGGGTCTGATTTTGAGTGAAAGCGGGTCGTCTTCTCTCCCCCACGGCAGTCACCCTGCCTCACCTCCTCAGTGCCAGTGACCTCCTCCTGGCCCGCCTCCCCCTCTGTCACCTGCTTTGTGCTCTGCTTCTCCCACCGGCTCCTTGGAGGCAGCTGCCGCGAATGAGCTGCCAGCAGGAGAGCCACACAGGCAGTGCCATGCTGCTGGAGCCTGCGGTCCTCCCCCGACTGCGTGGCGGTGCGCATCATCTGTCAGAGTGCCCCCTCCCCTCCCCCCGCCTCCCCGCCCCTTCCCCCGCTGCTTGCTTGCTCTTTCCCTTTTCATGAGATGCAAAGCCTGGTGCCGAGCAGAGCCAGCAGGAGCAACATGGTACAGCCGCTCTTCTAGGGGCCGTGGTGAGGTGAACCACCAGCCACTACTCCTTCCCACGCACGAGGAGGTGGCTGACTCTGTCGCTCAGGGCCTCTCCGAGCAATGCGCAGCTGGGGCCCACACCAGGCACCTCTTCCCAGTTGTGCTGCCCGCCACCAGACAGGTAAGGGACAGCCGCTGTTCCCCGCAGGCCTGCTCGGTGGGTCCCTGAGCGGGCCAGCCAAGCCTGGAGTCTTGCTGGGAGGTGCAGGAGGCAGTATCCTCCTGTCATGATCCCCACTCGTCCTCTAGCAGACCTAGTGGCTTCGTCCAGAGCAAGGTGCAGGAGTCTTTCTGTCCTTCTTAGTTGTCCAAACTAATCTCTTTTCGTTTTGATTTGTTTTCTATCCTCCTGGACCCCCAACTCCTCAGTCCCCCTGAGACCTGATTTCTGGTTCAAAGGGATCCTGTTCCTACTCTCGGATCCCTTAGGGGGCTCTCACAGTAGTGCGAGTTCATATCTGGACTATCACAGAGTCTCCTTATTTTTAGTCTCATTCATGTCTTGTTCGGTTGGTGTTTGTGAATGGGTCTTGGGCACACCAGTCTGGTGGCACACGGCATCTGTCTTACTTCCAGGCAGTATGCAGGTCTCCAGTGCTGCTGGTGACAGACACCTGTGGCACATTCTGATGCAGAAGACGCAATCAAAACAAGTTGGGGGGAGATCAGGATGCACTGGAGGGCACCAACTTCTAAGCAGCAAGCCGAGGACATAGGTCCCACCTACAGGGGATGAGTCCTTGCTGTGTCTAGTTAGTGACTTTTGGGAGTGTGAGGGAGGAGAACGCCTCTTTTTGTATGACAGCTACTCAGTATAGTTTGACCACATACTGAAAACCCTGCAAGTCCTTGCCTTGGCGTGCTTATTGTCTCCTGACCTAATGAAGAAGTGCTTAACCCGTTCTGCACCTTAACTGATTTTGGATCTCTTGTTCCTACAGATTTGGAAAATTTTAGGGTTTTCTTGGAGGATGGAGGTGCTGGGAAGTGGGAGTGGTATAACTGTATTCATGAGATCTTATTAGTGGTTGGGGAAAGTTAAACACTCTAAACATGCAATGTAGTATTGTGCAGAGGGTGGCTATTGTTGTTCTCTTTGGAATGATAGGTACATAAACCGTCAATAATCTAGCTTTTATTAGCTGTTTTCTGTCTGCTCATCAACAGAATAGGTTTCCTGGAAGTAGTTTGTATTATGGTTTGAAGGCCCACGGGAATGGATGAGTGGGAGTAGAGTATAACGTGTCTCACCACGACCAGGCCAAGGTGCATTAGTTCTGGGTGTCAAATTCTCACTTTAGGAAAATTTTGTACAGTGCCTAAGACACAAGGAAACCTGAAAACATACTCACACTCTGTTGAACTGAATTAAATCTGCTAATGGGACAAGGGTCTTTCTCCTATTGGTCAGTGAGCTCTGACTGGGGGAACATGATTTTTTAGCCACATTTAGCCGTGTTCCCTCAGGGGGTGAAGTGAGAGTGTGGACGGATGGCTGAGCAAAGCCCATTGTCCTTGCATTAAGACAAGCCCCACTAATGTGGAGCTCAGAGAGAGAACAGCAGCAGCAGCTGAGGCAGAAACTGGACACGCAGAGATGCGGAGTGGTGGAGAGCCCTGGAGGTCCTGAGTTCAAGATTTCCCAGGGCCGTTAGCTGAATTACCCAGGGCCCTTTGTGTGGGGCCACAGAGCACGTTCACTCAGGTAACCTGGAAAATGGGAGCAATAACTCTTGTTTTGTGCTTGAACCCCACTTACTTTCAAAGGTTCATGTAAGGTTCAACTAATGGAACAATGCTAGCGTCCCACGGTCAAGATGGGCTGAGCACTTTTGCCCGGCACGTTCCCTATTTTATGCCATTTGATGCTCCCAACTTCCCAGGACAAACAGGCTCACACAGGCTCAAGTTCAGCCAGAGACATGGAAGAACTTTGTGACTTGTGCTGTCCTATGAAAATATGGGTTGTATTACATGTAATGACTTCATGGGTTAGAGCATTTTCCGGGTCAATCCTATTTGAGGCTCTCTTGTTTTGTGCTTTCTTATTCTGTCTCTCTAGAGACATTTCCATCTCTAGAGATGCTAGAATCGCTCGTTTGCTTTCCCTCTGTTACTCATGCATCAGCACATTCTCCACTGTCCAGGAATATCCTCATTCTCCTCAGGACTTTTGTCAGTGTTTGCCGTGTGCCATTTCCAAAGGCTTCTTAGCTCTTCGATAAAATGTCCCAGGAGGAGAGCGTCTTGGGAAAGCCGAGGCCTAAGGCTGGTTCTTACAGGGCCTTCCCTGTCAGGAGAAGTGTCAGGGAGAACGTGCTCAGCCTCTCTGTGCATCAAAGCGCACCCACACAGCCCTCGTCCCTCCTCCCGCCCCCAGCGCAGACTTTACCTCACACCCTTCGCGTGCCTGAGAGCACTCATTTCCCAGCGGTCTCTGTGGATTAGGAGCAGCTTCCAGTGGGAGAGCTGTCCCCAGGTCCCAGTTGGTACTGTGCTATTTCCTGTCGCTGTGGCTGGACGCCACTCGTGGCTGTAACGGCTGTGGAGTTTCCTTCTGCCTGATCTGGTGTCCGACTAGAAGGCAGCAGGAATGGAGGACGTGAAAGCCTTTGCCTAGAGTCATTAAAAATGGAGGATTAGAAAGAGCTTATTTTATATTCAGAGGAGGGGGAGAGTGCGGAAGCTGCTTTCTGCCCACAGCTTGGACCCTGATGGCAAATGGTGAAGCTTTTTTTATGAAGACCGGGCGGAGATTGCTAACCAGTGCCCTGGCATGCAGAGATAGGAGGAGAGAGCCACATTTCAGCCGTGGCCGCATCTCCTGTTTACGTCTCAGCCCAAGGCCTTGAAAGCCAGGCCCTCCTGTTTCCCATCTCAGGCCGGAGCCCTGCCCCCTGCAGCCTCCATCTCCACCCTCATTTGGTACTGGGCCTCTGTCTTCTCCTACTCTGCTGCTCTCAGTGTGACTTTGTGTTTTCTTAAGGCTGAATAACTTACCATCTATGTTTGCTTCACTATCTCTGTGGATTCTTGCACGGAACACCAGAAGTTGGCATTGTCTTAGTGCTTCTGACTTCAGAGATGAGAAAGCAGGGTCCTAAGGTAGGGGGAGGCTGCCATGAAGAAGTGGAGTGGGAGCCTGAGCCCTTGTCGCTGGCCCTGAGGCCTGTGCCATTTCTGTGACTCCACCGCCCCTGTGGCTGGCATTCTGCTGCAAACCCAAACATGATCCCCTCACCTTCCTGCTGGCTCATTCAGGTCAGCTCAACAAATGTTTACAGAGCATTTTCTTGGTGACAGATAGTGTGCTAAGTTTTGGAGATGCAGAAATGAAAAATACATCCTTTACCTGTGTAATGTACATAGGAAATGTAACTTACCCACGCCTGGAACATTATAGTACTTGACATCCAGCAATACTAAAATATTAGTTGAATGAATAAATGAAGACTGAATAAATAAATGTACTTCCTGCGACCTGGCTGGACTTAGGGTCTGGTTAGGTGGAGAGAGTCATGGGCAGCTCCGTGTGCTGAGTGCTGGGTTGAAGTATACCCAAGAGCCACAGGAGCATGCAGGGCACTTCTACAAGGGTGTTCATGGGAAGCTTCTTGGAGGAAGTAGCCCTGAGTGCAGTTCGAAGGGTGAATAGGATTTAATAAGGTCAAGAGCATTCTAAGCAGAGGGAATGGAGCAAGGGAGGCCTGTAATGCATGCTCAAGATGGTGAATGATGTGGAGCTGTTGGATATAGAAGCTAGGACAGCAGAATGGAGGGTGACTCTCGAAGGAGACAGGACCCACTGGTTTTGGTGCTTATGCTTCAACTCTATGCCTAGGCCCAGGGGACTTAGAGGGTGTGAGAAGGGATCACAATCATAGTTGTGATCTAAACAGGTGATTATAACTGCAGGAGGGAGATGAATTTAAGGACATACACTGGATCACAGAGACGAGATTACTGTGAAGACATGGACTAGGGCCCATGCACTAGGGCTATCATCACTAGGACATGGACCAGGGCAGCAGTAGTAAGGATGGAGGCGGGGGGTGGGGGGGAGGCAGATTTGGAAACTCTGAATGAGATTTAATCAGCATAATTTGGTAATTGGTGGAAGTTAGGAGATGAGAGAAAAGGAGTCTCCTCTAATTACTTCTCTATTTCTGGCTTGAGTTACTCAGTGGATGATGGTGTTGGAAACTGGTATCAGCAATTTCAGAGGAAGCCAAGGTCTGTGTGTATGTGTGTGTGTATGTGTGTGCACGTGCATGCATAAGCATGTGTGTGTGTGTGTGATGTGTGAATAGAGTGGAGATGACAGATAAAATGGGTCAGGAAAATAAGGGGTTACTATGTGCATGCTTTTTATATTTATATTTGCATTGGTTGTGACTTTGGGTTATCTCAAGGGGTGTTTTCAGTAACCCACAAGCCAAGAGAGAACAACAGGGGGTCAAAGTTAGAAAGGAAGGGAAATCCAGCATTTACAGGGTTGGCAGAGGAGGCGGAGCCAGCAAAGGAGCCAAGGGGAAGAGCAGTCGGGAGTGTAAGGCCAGGGAGGTCAAGGGAGCAGACATGTGGCAAATGAATGGCCACTGTGGCAAATGCAACAGCGATTCACAAAGACAAGGACCGCGATAGCCACTGGACCTCACAATGTGAAGGTTGCTGTTTCAGGGCAGAGATGGGATATAAGCCAAATTGCAAAGGATTGAGGTGGGAGAGGAAATGAGGAAACACAGGAGACCTTTTCAGGCACCAAAGGAGGGTACACTTTTTTTTTTAATGGAAGAGGCTTGATTATTTTTATTGTTAAGTGAAAAATACCATGGGGGAAGGAAAAAATAAAGTAGAAATTTGACAAAGCAGGGTTCAAGTGGGGAAAGATGAGCTCAACACCACAGGAAGAGGGATTTAATAGGTGCCTCTGAAAGCAGTGGGAAGGAAGGATGTGTGTGGTGCGGATAGACTGGTAGAGTTCAAGTAGGGGAAAGAGGTCCGGGTGCTTGGTACTTGAGGCCTCTTATCTTGATGAGCTGGGAGATCAGGTTTGGGAAGGATTGTACATGCTACACCAGCACACTCCTCCCCACTCTACCTCCTTGCCCTTCAGCTGCCTTCGCAGGAACTGGCTGCTCACCAGAAAATGAATCTGTAAAACCGAAGTTTAGGGTTTAAGACTGGGATCCTACTAGGAACGGAGAAGGGCTGGGGAGGTAAGCAAACAGGCGACTGTGTGTATCTCCATCCAGTGTTAACTGGTGGTTTGGATTTGGTGTATGTGGACCAGTAGCTCTGCAATTGAGGCAGGAGGAAATTGGGTTCCACTCAGGAGCTGTGGATCGGAGTTCTGACTATGTTTCTAACATATGTGACACTGGGAAAAATCTTTACTGTAGGTGAACAATCATACCTACCCTAAACCTCTACAAATTTTAGGTGCTCCCATGGAGGCAAATTATAGTTTTTGGTTTTATTTTTTCTTGTCCTGAAGACAAGTTTATTTGTAGGGAAGAAACTTACCATGGAAGGGCTATGGGAAATCAATTCCCATTCAAGTCTCCTCTTCCTATTTTTTTACTTTCCTTGCACTAGTAATTTATACTTTGAGGCTTATTGTACTGAAGTCACACTTTGTTATTGGTCACGCTATTCTTAAATTTTTTTGTTATGTACATCTTTAAATATATGCAAATCAAGAGAACAGAACCACGATCCCCTATCCACCTACCCCACAGCTTCAGTATCCCCTGTTCCCTCCTAGAAGACTTTAGAGCAATTCCCAGGTTGAAAATCATTTCAGCCATGAATATTTCAGAGTGAACCTCTAAAAGACAAGGTCACCTAAGAAGAAATAACCTCAATGCCAATATCATGAAAAATTTAACAGTAATATCCCGAGATCACTAACTATCCAATCAGTGCTCTCATTTTCCTCATTGCCTCATCACATTTCTATAGTTTTCAGTTTGAATCAGGATTCAGCATAAAGTCCATGTATTTCATTTGGTTGATTTTTTTTTAAACATTTGATGATCATTGTCTGAGAGACAGCATTGTGCAATCCTGTCTCTTAATTTTGTGTCATTTCCCTCAGTTTTGTTGTGCCATTTAATTTGAGGCACCCAGAGGAAAAATTACAGGTTTGGTTACCAAAACCTCGAGTTTAACTTTAAAATTCATTTCTAAACACATTTAGAAGGGGAAGTACAAAGATAGTGGATAAAGAAAAAAGGATAGAAAAAAGCCTTCGCTGAGTGGAAAGGGGACCAATGAAGGCTCAAGGGGAATGAAAGTAAATGAGAAAAGTGGCAAAGAGTTGGATAACTCCGTGCGCTGAGAGGCTCAAAAATTCTTCCAATGTGTCATCTTACACATTTTGCATCGCCTTGGTAAGCTGGTACCAAAAGATGAATCTTTAAGTAATAACATCCTATTTATACAGCACCTTTTCCCAAATAGCTTATCAAAGAGCTGAGCAGACATCATCTAAAGAATCCCTCTATGTCAAGTAGAGAAATAGTGGGAATTCTAATTTCCATTTTACAGATGGCGAAACATGGTGGATGAGGCCAATAATAACAATAAATGTGATTTATACTGAAGAACCATTTACCGTATAGTGGTAAACTCTAGTACATCATCAAATTTAACACTTACAGCAAGCTTATGACATTGGTATAGTTACTACCAGCATCTTCATTTTACCCATGAGGAAAATGAAGCCCAGAGAAAACAAGTAATAGATCTATAAAATTATGGAGCTGAGACTGAAGTTTAGGGCTATCGAATCCACTGGACTTACCCTCCACCCTCACCCCAGGTGTCTGTACACTCTTCATGAAATCAGTAACCTTTCTCTGTCTCTCTCTCAGTCCTTCCTTCAATCCCTCCCTCCTTCTTTTCCTTCTTTCCTTCCTCCCTTCTCCCTCTCTTCCTCCTCTTCCTTCTTCTTCCTCTTCTTGCTTTTTTTCTCTTCTTTCTTTGCATTTATGAGCTCACTGGCAAAATTCCATTTAAAAGGAAGCTAAGAGTATCTCCAAATATAATATCAGGGGTCAGTGTACTGGAATTTACAAAGCATTTCCCACTGAATTTTTCATTTCTTTCTTATGTTCACCCTGGAAAATAAGGCGAGTGCTAGGGTTTGTATTTTACATATGAAAAAATGAAAGTTCAAAGCTCTTGGTTTTGTTAGCTGGTGATCACAGAACTAGTAATGTTAGTTAGAGTCATGCAACTAGTTAATGACATAATTAGAGTCACAGACCCTTCCTCTGATTCTGAATCCTAAGCTTTTCTGGTTTTCTCTGCAAACCTCATGGGTTCCCAGCTTTAGCTGCTGACCTCTGTCCCTGTCCCCTCCGATGTTCATTAGGAGGAGATGAGGAGGGTTATTACAAATTAAATATCTGGATGCTTGTGCTGGTGAAAAGGAAATGAGGCTGCTAATGCTCAGGGGAATGGAATTGAGATACATTTTTTTAAGGTAGAATTTTGGGCCAAGTGGCCTCTTTCTGTCCTGCCCTTCCCCGTGTCCTTCCAGTCTCCATGGAAACCCCAAATCGATGCAGCATATGTTGATTCATGTTTCTGCTGTTACTAGGAAGCTACGAAGTGGAAAATGCTTTTAAAAGATATGCGGAAGAGCTTGAGCATGCTGACCAGAATTCAAATCTAATATCCAAATGAGTGTTTTATTAAAAGCTTTTAATGTGCTACTATCCAACTAGGGGGTATATTGGTTAAATAAATACACAGGGGGCATTTGGCAATAAGCCTCCACTTCTAGCATGGCTTTTAACATATTACATTGCAGATTTTAATTCTCTTTATCTTCAGTGTAATTGCATTTTCATGGCCCGTGTGACAATGCCAGCAGCTCCTTGTGCTCTTGGTGAATTCCACTGTATCCTGACCCGGCTGTTGGGATAGTTTACAAAAAGCCTTCTGTCCCCATGTGACTGCCCCTACGTACTGTTGATATTCTGTTGACTTTAGTTCTGACCAGGAGGCTGCAAAAGTCTAACATGTTTCTGCCATTAAGAATGCTCGGTGGTTTTTCAGACACTTTCATGAACTCAAAATCAAATTCAGCCAACTTATCAAACACCTGCTCCACACACAGCAAGGAGAATTGGTAGCAAGGGAAGTAAGTCATGGAGTCTGTGCAGGAGTCCACTAAGGTGGTGGGATGGAGGGACTCGTACTGATTGAAGGAGAAAGCTTGGGAAGGAGAATTGCTAGCCTGGACATAATAGGCTTTGAAGAAGAGCTGGGAGTTAAGCAGATCCAAGGTGAGGAAATTCTGGGCAGAGGAAGCAGCAGGAGAATCAGGTGCACGGATGTGCGTGAGACAGCGAGAGAACCATCGAAGGTTGTTGTACAGATGATCCGCTTCAGGGTGTCTGTTCACTGGGTCACTGATGGGTGTGTCGTGTGCGAGAAGGTTGTAGATGGGCGGGGGGAGAACGGAGCAGGTCGGGGGCGGGTGCGCTGTGCTGGGAGCTGAGTCACCACTGACGGGCAATGCCAGTGGATGGGAGGGCATGAAATTAAGGACTATTTCAGAAATACAACGACGAGATTTAAAAACCAATTCAGCAAGAGGAATAAAGAAAAAGAAACCAAAATTGTCTGTACTTGCACCCCAGAGAACTAGGATAAAGTGATACTGTGGACAAGCAGAGGGAATCCTGCGGGAACTGAGTCTGGGAGAGCAAACTCGCTGCTCCAGGTGCGATGGGGCCTGCGGCCTGAGCGTACGGAGCTGTCCAGCGGACCTCTGCGCAGCAGCCTGCAGCTCCCTGGAAGCAGGACGCGTGCTGACTGTGCAGAGGAGCTGAGACCGGCATTGGCGAGGGCAGCTTTTCCTGAGAGGAGGGCTGTAGAGCGGGAAGAGCAGGGGGAGCTGGGCGGCACAAGCAGCCAGAGCGGGGCTTGTCATCACCTTTTTCCTGGGAAAAGCCATGAGTCTTGGCCAGAAGAGATGTCCTGTGCTCAGTTTTCAGCCAGAAGTCAGGAGCAGTAGCCAGGAAAGAACCCGGATCTTTGTATTCCTGCCAGCGCTCTGAGCAGGGGAGTGCAGAGTCCACGCAGATGCAGTCCTCCTCCCAGCACTCAAACTGGTGCCTTTTCCTGTCTTCTTCTTTTAGAGAAGATGAGCATGCTTTACCCTGGGTTCCACTCAGTTCCCCCTGGAGTTCTTTATACATCTGTCCTTTTGGAAGGTTATCTTACAGCTCTGCCACAGAGGGGACCTGTATTAGGCCTGTGCTCCTCAAGCTGGGGTGCTTCGTGGTGACGACGCCTTGGGGTTTAGGACTTCTTAGGTAAAAATGTTTGAGCTAGTTTTAATTTTCTCTTTTTCCTCACATTAGGCATGTGCACAGTCTTGTCTGTCTGCTCTTTCTATTCTTTTTCATCATATCCTTTAAAATTGCATTAATTATCTTAAACATTTCATTTATTGACTTCCTGCGACTATATTATTTCTCCAAAGGCTAACTGCAGACTCCGATGCCTGGTTAATACTGACCTGCTTCCACTGGAGGCTTGGGCCCATCTGCAGCCCTGTCCTGACTCCCTGGTGCCTTTCCACCCTGGATACCAGACCCGGTAGCACGAGAGGAGGCGTTTAGCCTACACTGTAGCGTGGGGAGAGAAGGGTACTGTGGTTATGCCACCTTTGTGTTCCAGTGAGGGCCACAGTAGCACCGAGTTTGGTATGGAACACCAGCTCTGTCACTTATAAATGACTTGTCTCAGTTTTCCCACCTGTAAAAGAGTCTGATAAAAGTGTTGGCCTTGTAAATTTATTGTGAGAATTAAATAAGATTAACTCCAGTGCAATTCAAACACAGCGTCTGGCACACATTAAATGTTCATTAAGCATTGGGCATAGCTGTGTGCATTATACTTCAGCTATATGGACTCATCTTCTGGTATAAATAGGCTTCTATTTGCCAGCTTATCTGTGCACTTGTTTCTTACGCATATCAGATAATGTCCAGAATGTGCCAGACAGATGTCCAGCAGTGAATGATTCTCTATCTATGTCCTAAATTCAGTTAGCATCACTGTTCAAGATGGGAGTTATGAAGAATGGAAAACTTCTTTTGCATCTTGTTTTCCAACATGGGTCTTCCTTTGCCCAGCAGAGCGGCACTGTGGACATTATCAGAGAGAGAGACAATGAGTCACTGTGGAGGCAGCATCAGAATTTCTATTTCATTCTATCACCAGGCAATGAATAGCTTCAGCAGAATCATTTCACTGTTAGAATATAGGTTATGCACCAATAGATGTGCCCAGAAAGTCTGCATCCCAGCATGACGTAGTAGAAAAAGCTCTGCTCTTAGTCATAAGACACAGATTCTGCCCTTGTGCTGGCTTATGTGTGTTGTGCCACCTTGAAAAAGGCACTTCACTGTGTCTAGCCTCAGTTTTTCATCTGTAGCATGGGATAATAATACCTTCTCTGACCATTGCACGGGACTATTGAGCAATACATGAAAATGCTTCATACTTTGTAAAAGGTCACATATGTGGAATCTATCACTTTTATTATAAAGCCATCACTTTCTGTAGAGATTTCTTTTATTTTTTTCCTGTGGAGATTTCTGCTACCTTCTCAGTTTCAGAAATGACTTGCAGAAAAGGCTAGGTGTATTTGGAGCTGGCTGGTTCCCAAATAGACACAGAGACTCAGTCTTAGAAACCCACAGTGTAATGAGCAGAAGCTAAGCTTTATCCCAGAGCGGTGGTTTGCCAACCTTAGCATGCATCAGAATCGCCTGCAAGGAGGAACCAGAGTTTCCGACGCTCTGTGTCTGGCAAGGGCAGGTAGAGAAGCGGCAATGTCCACCTCATTCTCAAGGTGATGCTGAGCTGGCCCAGGCGCCACTCTTGGAAAGCCACGACAGCGGGACAAGCAGGCGGAGGCTTCCTTCTGGAACAGAAAGAGACAGTGCGAAGGTCCTCGTAGGTAAGGAGGTTTGGAAGAAAAACTGGAAGAGAGACAGAAAAATAGGGATGATGTGCAGATGAGGCAGAACAAAGGGAAAGTCTCACTCCATCACAAATGCAAGACGGGGGAAGTTGCTAGGTGATGGATGAGGGAGAGAGGTGAGTTTCTACTGCAGGAAAAGCCAGGTGAGAGGCAGGGGCACAGGGTTAGAACTGTGCACGTCTGGGGAGGCGGAGGAGGTGGAAACTTCTCATTAAGAAGTGGGGAGCAGTGTGGTTGGCACTGGTGGGGGCTAGGAGTGGAAATGGGCTGGGGGAGAGATGCTTCTGCAGAGTTAGGGGACAGCCGAGATGCGGTCGAGAGGGGTGATTTCAGGGCTGTAGTGCAGCGCAATAGAAACTGGGAGAAAGGGGGTGGAATTTAGATGCGTGACCTGCCCCATGGCTTTCTCGCTCTCTGCATTTATCACATCACATCACACCCAGCAAGACAGCCCCCCTCCTCCTGGCTCATTAGGAGACTTGATTCAGCTTGGCTCCTGCCGTCAGCAGCTGTCCGGGGCAAGATCTTTATGTTCCCGGTGCAGCAAGGAGCCCTCAGCCGGCAGCAAAGCTCAATTAGAAAGGCCCCCCTGGACACTTGATTTTTCAGCTCATTGGTGGCCTGAAAGAGTTAATACTGACTCTTGGCTGGGTGCAGAGAGAGGCAGCCGTGGGCTGTGGGGACTTCTGTCTGAGCTGCAGCTAGAGAAGCTTCAGGTTAACCAGGCCGAGGAGGAAGGTGTGGGCAGCGCGCCAGGTCAGTCCGCTCAGGGGCACCTCCTGCGTCCTGCCTGTGAGGATGGGTGTGCAGACTGTGCCCGGGAGCTGAGCCGCCGCCCGCCGGGTGTAGGCTGCTTCACTATTTACTGAATGTGACAAGCAGAGAGAAAAGCTTTCAGCGGGGCCACTCACTGCCTGGCTCAAGTGGTGGGAGGTGTGTTGTGCATGCATGCTTGTGTATATGTGTGTGTGCGTGAGAACCTGTGCGTCCGTGCAAATGTGCCCTCCACCCACCAAGGATTCCACTGCTAAAAGAAAGATCTACTCTTTCCTCAGAGCTCCTTGGCCCGCAGTCTCTCTGATCATCCAGCTGGCAAAGACCCACAGGCCATGAGGACCGGTCAGCGACAGTGAGTATGGTTTTTGCCCTTCTCTTTCCTCTCTGGGGTGCCCGGTGTGCCGATTGCATTATCCATATTTAATTAACCTGCCTCTTCATGCATATTGATTGCTTTCTCCCTGCTGAGGCTCTTAGCTTCTCTCCCCCTCTTTATAAATCTTTGCTTTTTAACCTTTGTTTTTTCCTTGAGTTTTCCCTTTTCCCCATTAGGTTACATTCTATCTGCTCCAGTCACCTGTGATTTGGGGCCCACATATGAAGGCACATGCACTGTGGGTGCAATCATACCTTTGATTGTCCTGGGCTCTGGGCAACCTCTTACTCTGCCTCCCAAATATCTAGGACTAAATGGGATAAGTGTGCCAAGCTGTCAGAATGGACCAGGCAGCTGGGCAGAGTATCCTGCTGCTTCTCATTTAGTGGAGTCCAATACTGGGCTCATCAAAGGAGTGGGGGGGTTTGAGGGGCAATGTGGGCAGAATGAGTTTGGAAGAGAGAGGCAGGCATCTGAACAGCATGGGAAAGCCAGTGTGGGTTGGCAGTGGGAATGGAAAGCGTGACAAGGCAGGGACAGAGACTGAGTGGCCCCCTGGCCTAAATGATATTGCTGTGGTGTGTGTGGGCAGTAGTATCTGGTTCTGCTCAGCTGGAGGAGAAGGAGGCCCCTCCTCTGGGGTGTATCCCACAAGCAAGAGGAAATGAGGCGTAGGTACCTCAAACCTGATTTCTCGGGCCCCTTGGCCCTGTAAAGGGCTTTGATTTCCCGACTCCGGGCAAGCAGGTTAGGACAGTGACTGAAGAAATGTCCCTGTTGTCAGGGAACACAGTCCATGGGGATGAAACTTTACGCAAAACCTAATTTTTTTCTTTTTTTAGTTTTCATAAGACACTTATTTTTATTAATTATAGCATCATTAGCAAAGCAATTTCACAAAGTATTTGTGAAATGTTCAGGGTAATACTGAAACACTTTGAAGGGCATAGCTCACATAGGAGACTTATCTATCTAAATGAGGTTTTCTTTAAAATGGATTCTATGTGTGGTGTCAGAGTTCCCCAGGGGAATCCCTTATGGATAGGCTGCTCTCCTCACTCTTTCTTCCTATCAGTGCTCTTTTGTCGAAACAAAGGGTCTGAAGCACTGAGACCCTCAGGAGAGAAAGAGAGCCTAAGTCAATCAGCCTCAGCGTCCCCTTCCCCCACCCCCGTGTGCTCCCTGCTTCGGGTCAGGAATGGGCCATTCCCTGGGCTGAGGAAGGTCACACAATCTCCACGTGGTGCGAAAGGGTGACGTGCATATTCATGTCTTCAGTCTCTGCCTGGGGTGGCTTTTCAGAGGAGCAAGCCCATGTGGAGAGGGTGCCTACCAAGCCCCTCTTGAAGTCACTCCCAACTTCCCAAGTCTTCACACCTGCCCACCTGGGGCAGGTGCCCTTGGAGGGAGCTGAGAGCCACAGCAGGAGTTAATCAAGTTATTCCGAAGCAAGTGCTGGCTCCTCACCCTGCCCTCCTGCCTGGTCACTTGGGCCCCCCTCCAATAAGACAAAGAGAACAGTAATTTTTGATTTGCCAGGCCCGTGCCTCCCCAGGGGCATGCGTCCCAATTTCTGTTGATGGCCAGTGGCTGGGGAGGTAGGAACTGCTGACCAACAGTCAGCAGTTCGAGGCCACCTATTTGTTCTTCTCCAGCCTTGGTTGGTTGCCCTTGCCGAGGTGCAAGGGGTGCTTTGGGGGCTGGGGTGTTTGTGTGTGGGGAGGAGCTCCATCGGTGGAGAACCAGTTGAAGGTTGTGTTGGGCAGTCAGATGAGAGAGGGTCGCCTCTTTTACAGCAGATTCTTTGATTTTAGGTGAGAGGACGTGAAAGGGTAAATCCCTGAGCCCCGCAGTCTTATTTGCTGCCCTGACGTCCCTGCAAACCAGCCCAAGGGTTAACCATAAACGGATGCCTGTATGGCTGCCTTACTGATGCCACGCAGGTAACGGATCCATGACCTGTTTCCTTGTCCCTGCCTCTCTCCTCTTTTCTACCCCTTCCCATCTCCCTGCTGTTTGAGCCAGGCCCAAGCCTTTAGGCCTCTGGGTGGTCCACTTGCACCTGCCCCCCGAGGCCTCCTCTGTGAACAGCACAGTTCCTGCTGTGTGCTTCTTGCAAAGTTGAGGCCTTGCAAGCGGGGCCGGCCTTAGCCTCTGTGCCCTCGCACTGACTGGCAGTGACTTACGGGTGAGATGAGGGAAAGTGCATGAGCTTGTGTGAAATCATTCAGGACCTCTACAACTTACTGGGACAGGGGTTGTAGAGAGAAGACAGAAGAAGAGAAGCCTCTCTGTACCCTTAACTCTTCACTCTTGCTTCTGCTCCCATTGTTTTAGACCTAACTAAGAAGAGTATAGCTTAGGTCTCACCTGGAAAGATGGAAAATAAAAGCAGTGTTGTCCCAAAGAATATTTTGTTGAAGACTTTTGCAAACTGGGAGAATCGCGTTGTCTGGGTAACAAGTCGCACCTTTATACTGGCCCCTGCCGAACCTTGTTAGATGGCGTGTGTGGATTTGAGAGTCTCCTGGCTTCTTTTTAGGGCAGTGAAAGAAGGCTGTGTCATGACTGATGATTTTAGGGCACCGAGGAATGAACTGGCTCACTGGAAGTTGGGTCCTGAGCAGGCCCTTTACTTGGGCTCTGGGAGTGTGATGGCTCCAGGGCCTTTAGTCAGTTGCTTGTGTGGCTTGGTGTCGGACACCTGTGATTTGGAAGAGTGAGTGGATACATACATGTTCCTGGTCTCAGCAGAAAGAACAGCTATAGCCAGCGTTTTGAAATGCCCGGAAATAGGTGGCATCACAGGGGCGCCTGGCTGAGATGAGAGGTGCCGGCCAGTTTTCTGCAGGAGTGACGTTATCTCTGGAAACTTGGATATTCTAACCCTAAGAGGCTCTGGAGATGTGTCGTGGAATACAAACGTTGTCCATTCCTGCCAGATATAATGCCATCCTGGCAAGTATTTGTGGATAAGATTTCTGGTAACAAAGACAATTGCTAGAATCAGGGTTGGAAATCCATTTGAAGTATCAGGAAGTGAGTGAATAAAGACAATTACTAGAATCAGGGTTGGAAATCCATTCGCAGTGTCCGGAAGTGAGTGAATCGGATGACCTCTAAGGTCTCTGCCCAATTGTAGGATTTGTGAAAAAGAAGAAAAGTATCCAGGCTTGAAGGATTGCTTTCAACATGGAGAGTGGCATGTGCTAGGACCATTTTCACAGCAAATCGCTACCAGTGTCCACATGGTAGTTCCCTTTCATAAGTCAGTCTGAAGTCCTGATCTGATTATCCTAAACTCTTCTCATTTACCTTTGGCTTCAACATGAGGGGTTTCCATGGTTAAAGGGCAGGTGTCAGCAGCCGGTTCTGTCGAGGACCAGAGAGTAAATATTTTCAGCTCTGTGGGCCATGCGATCTGTGTTGCAACTACTTAACTTTGCCCTTGTAATTGAAAGCAGCTTTGGACAATATGTGAACAAATGGTGTTATGTTCCAATAAAAGTTTGTGTACACAAACAGACACCTTGTGGGGATGTAGCTTGCCAATCCTTGCTTAAAGGTAGACAGGAGCTAAGATTGGGAGTTGGAAAGGAACTTTAGTGTGATTTTTCACTGAATCCTGTCATGATGAGGATCGTTTGGGAAATAAAAAGTAGGAGAAATTTAAACATACATGTTAACATTTTATATATGCTTGTTAAGATAAGTCCAAATGTAAAGAGGAATAGAAGAGCTAAGTTAAGTAGAAGAATTGCCAAGGGGCTATCGCTTCTTAATTACGGATGTGCTGGCTGCCCTTCTCCTCATCAGGTGGAATCACGCTGCTGGCCCAGCCCTTCATATCTGTGCCCAAATGTGGGAGGAGCGCGAAGACCCCGCTGGGGGCTGGCCTGCCCAAAGCCCGCCGCTCTGTCTGTGCTCTGGCTCTCTGGTCTGCACCCTGTATTCCGCAAGCCTCCCCCTACTCTTTGTGTGAGCACGACTTCTGGTTTCAAAATTAGGAGCTGCTGCTGCTGCTACTTTGCCCTCCCAGCGGGAAAGCAAAATGTGGACCGTTACTTTGTTGTCACCATGTTTCCTTTCCCTACAGAGAATCCTAATTTAGAAATTCTTCCAAGCTAATGACCTTCATTGACATATCACCCACTTGCCATATCAGCTTTCAAAAGCGTTCATCCTCTAGGGGTAGGGCCGAGGACCTATTGCCATGCCAGGAACCAAAATAAGGAGTGAGTGCATCCCCTGGCTCTCGAGGTGCTCCTTGGCTGCTTGTGATCTCCTCAGGGGCCACGCGGGGTGGGGGCAGAGCGGGGTGCAGCCCTGGCTCCTGCAGCATCAGCTCCAGGGCTCTTTCTGGAGCGGAGAGCTATGCTTGTGATGGTTCCCGCCCCCTGCCCCCTGCTCGTTTCAGGAACAAAGGGATGAGGACGCGACTGGGATGCCTGTCTCACAAGTCAGACTCATGCAGTGATTTCACCGCTATCCTCCCCGACAAACCCAACCGTGCCCTCAAGTGAGTAATGTGGACACATGGCAATCCTGGTGCGCCCACATCGTGGGGTGCCACCGAGGGATGCCCGCTATTGAGTTACACAACCCGTTCTTCTCTAGTGAGCTGCGCACCAGAGGAGCCGTAGGACAGTACATTAGCGCCTCTCAGCAGCCCCCTTGATATCCCGGATGTGTGTGGAAGGAAGGCATAGCTTCACGATGTCGGACGGGAGCCCTCCTCCTCCTAGGACAGCCGTACTGCCCGTCGCTCAGATGCTGCGGGTGGTGAAGGATACTTCTTGGTTCTACTTAGTTGTCAATCTGAGCTCTCAATTTGGGACGACCCCGCTGGGGGCTTTCAGTGTTTACTGAAAGTTACTCTAAAAATATGCTTAGGTTCAGATAAGCTGGATTCAGTGTCTGTTCTGTGCAGGAACTGTATTAAGTGATGTCACAGACAGGAGTCATTATTTCCTCTTCAGAGGCGAAGAACTCAAGGTGACAGTGAGAAATGGAGTCATGAGCTGGGTCCAGCTTATCTTACTGCAGGACCTTTCCTGCAGTTTCTTTCCAGTACTACCTTGACATCTTTAAATCATGCCATTACTTGACTTTCGATTAGACTGAAAGCCGATATTCTGAATTTGCACACTGAGGTTTTCCCCACAGTTACTTAAGGATGTACGAATTTGCAGCAATAGAATTGCAGGAATCTAGGCGTAGTGTGCATTTGTCCCCCATTGTTCCGATTTGTCCTCCTGAGCAAATTTTAGTGGTGGCTGAGTAGGAGGAGTTCATTTGAAGAGAGATGTTTCTTCTTTCCTAGGAGATTATCCACTGAGGAAGCTACGAGGTGGGCCGATTCCTTTGATGTGCTTCTCTCTCATAAGTGTAAGTAGACCTCGGTCCTGTCATGTTGTAAAATAATCACCCATTTAGTAAAAAAGATGTACCAAAACTTCCCAGGCTCTGAGTACTGGGCTGGGGGTCCAAGGCGTCGGGAGTCCTGCCCTCCCAGAGCCCTCTGCCTAGAGCAGCAGAAAAATAAGAGAATGAGTAATTTAATGCTTTGGCTGAGGGCCTTCTTTTCTATTTTCTGGTTCCAGGTCTGGTCTCAAGAAACCTTCATCTTCTCAGCAATTTTATTCAGAGAGGGGCTGGCCTAGGAGTTTGGAGTGTGGGTTTGATGTGACGAGAGAATCTAGGTTCTACCCCGGATCTTGTTTATAAAATGAAATGATCCCTCCCTTTCCACTGGGGGATCTTAGGCTGAATCTTCACTCAAATGCTTATTCTGTGCCTTTCATTACTCTCTTCAGTTGACAGAATTTTGAATTGTCTTGCTGCTTTTTATTTTGAGGATTTACTAACTCAGCTGCATTGTATCCAGTTTCTAACTAGAACACAACTTCCACTTTCCCTCATCTTCCATTTCCTCCTTCCTCAGCTGTTACGTCTTTTGTTTCCTACAAAGGCAGAAAGAATTGTGGGTATTGCAGTGTGGGGAGCAATTTGTCATTAGTCAAACTTTCCAGCTCCTTCTTTCCTCCCTTCATGAGCAAGTCTAAATTTGTTGGGCTTTGAAATCCCAGTGGCATTCAGTACATGGAAGAGGCAGAGCTGAGGTGGGAGGAGAGAGAGGGTGTTGCGAAGAGACAGGAAGGTTTCAGACAGACACTCCATGTTCCTCTTAAATATGTCATGCCAGCGTTGGAAGTCCCACGTGATCTGGGAGCAGAAAGCTTTGAGTTAGTGTGTTGTTTCCATCTAGTTGGGAAACATGGTTTAGGACAATTAAGCCACCGGCGGGAGTCAAGCCTGCACTCTCAGATTTGACCCAACTTAGGCACTAGAGAGCCGGACGGTCTTGAAGGAGTCCCTTGGTTTTAGGAGGTGTTAGAAGTGAGTTTGCTTTTGACTTTTTGAACAATTTCCCTCCAATTCTGCCCTGATTCCAAATAAACTAATTAACAAATGTTTTTGAATAGATTTTAAAGTCAAAAATCTAAGAATAAGCAATAATGTAATGAGTAATTTTTTTTTTAAACCAAGAACATGTATTGGTACATTTTACATATAATGGTCACATTCATCACATTTATTTTGTACCTGTTGTAATGAGTAATTTTGTGAGACAAGTAGTCCTTTTGGTATGCCATGGTTGTACTTAGGCAGGAAAATAAAGGAGCACAGGTAACAGCACATGTAACATATGCTCGTACTCAGAACAGCAAGCTCACACAGTGAATCGGCCAAAGTCAAGGTATATGTATAATAGAGAATGTTTAGGATTTGACGGTCATGCTTTTTTAAAAAAATGAGGCTATTCCAGTGATTTTTCTGATGTTATGTTTGGCTAAGCGAGTGTCACTACCAATTTATACTTCTTTTCTGGCTCGATTTGATTCAAGGTCGTCTTGAAGTTTGATTTCTATTTCAGCCTCACAACTGATTTCACTTAGTCGAGGTCCCTGAGGCTGTTTGCGCATTCTAAAATGGGATTAGAAACACTTGCTTCTACCTGTCACCAGCATATGAGAAATTTACTAAGCGGACAGTTAGAGGATTCAGGGATCTACTGAAAGATGTGTTGTAAAGGCACGGTGAGTTCAAAAAAAAGCAAACGAATGCAAAATAAATGTGCTCTATGAGTACGGTTGTGAATTTTGTAGCCAACTTTTAATTTTAAACTATTATAGACCAGGTTTGTGGAGGTGAAATTAGTGACTGGATGCTTAAGATAGATTTGTGTTGCTGCAGCGGCAGGACCTGGAGATTCAAGAGTTTCATTTTAGTTGCTTGATTCAATAACTTCTAGATCTGAAGACACTTGGTTCTGCTTCGGGCAGGGATGTTTTTGGTTTTCAGGAACACAGTGAGACTTTTCCGAGACAGGGCTTCTGCTAAGGAGTTACAAGTTGACACTACTTTGTGTCTTTGTAAAACCACTATAGAAATTGGCTTTTTGAACTTTGAATTTCTATGCTCTTTCTTGGAGTCTGAAGTTCTGTTTTTTAATTTCTGCTTAGTATGGAAGTAAAAAACCAGCAGAGTGAACATCCTTGATAAGAAAGGGATCTTTATTGAGGGATTCTTGGTAGAATTTCGAGCTTTTAGAACTTGAGTGTTCACTATGCTGTGAAAATGATGGAGAAGTTGGTGGTCAGGTTACGTTAAAGGATGTTGATAATTTTCTGAAAGTCTAATTAATTCGGGTTGGCATTGTGACTCAATTAGACAGATAAAGCTTTTCCCCAGGGATTGCGTGTGTGCTAGTCCCTTAGGAGGGACAGCGTTGATGAGAAGTGTGTGGAGCTTCTGATTAAGACAACAAAATGTCCTAAGAAGTGAACAGTCCCTGACTGAGTGGGCTCCAGAAAACTATTTGATAGTCTAGAGTAATTCTCCAGACTTAGGCAACGACCCTGCCCGGGCTTTCCATTTAATAAAATCCAGATGATTATTTTTCCCTATTCTCAATCTATAGAGCATCTTTGCTCTGCCTGGGTGTTTTGGGTGCTCATTTATTTTGAAAATTTTGTGCTTAGTATTCAGGGTGTGCAAAATCTATGCCATGCAGCTGGGAGGGGGGAGAGAGAAAAACAGGATACCATCCATCCTTGGTGGAGCGAGCACTCTCCGAGAAGATGGGCGTGCATACCGAGAGTAACAGGAAAAACACAGCGTGCTGACTACGTGCTAGGTGGCCTCAAGACTTCAAACAGAATGTTGACATTCAGTGTTCCTCTTAAACTCTGTCTTGTCGATATGAGAAGTCCTAATCGATCTGGGAGCAGAAAAGTTGCTTTTAGTTTAGAGTGTGGTTTCTACTTCATTCAGGAACATGCTTTTGGATTAAGCGCAGAGCACTGGCCGATAGTCAGATCTGTGCTCCCAATTTTGACTTGGTTCTGCTCCCAGATGGCTGGGTTGCCTTGGTGGAGGCCTCAAACTCTTAGCAATCCTGTTTCCTCACCTGTACTGTGAAGGGTCTGGAGGAGGATGCGTCAGGGGCCGGATCCTGTTCTATTCCTTGTCCTAAAGTGTTCAATGTAGTGAGCAGCAAGGCTGGGCAGTAACAGATCGCCAACGGCAGGTGGTTTGACTCAGAGCTGCCTGCAGGGTTATGTAAACTGCCTCCAAGCTGAAATGGCTTCAGCAACCAGAAGAGGGTACCAAAGGCCCCTCCTTGTCGAGGTCCCTTGGTGGCAAGCCACATTGTGGGCTCAAATCTTAAGCGAAAAGGAAGATACTTAGGTAGTTTTTAAGGCTTAGAGTTTAAAAAAGTCTGGAAGGCAAATATTTAGAGTAGTTTTATTTGTCCAGTCATAGTTGTTTACAAATGCAGTACAAAAAGGAACAGTTCCCAGGAAGGTCTGAGAGTTACCACTTGTTAAGTACTGTTCCCCCCCCCAACTAACAAATGAAACCGAATTTGAAATTGCTGATAGCTTCATTGACTATGAAAGATTTCTAATGTTTGTTAATTTGTTATTTTTCCTATTAATCCAGTAACAATTAGACTTAATGTCTATGAATCCTGAGTGTGGAATGCTCTGAAGATGTGTGTGTGTGTGTGTGTGTGTGTGTGTGTGTGTGTACAAGGCTTTTCACTCACCAGCTCATAGCCAGGAAAATGAAGGCTTTTAGTTTACGGATCTTTTGTGACAGGTTGCTTCAGAACAGGAACAAAATTGTGTGTCTTCTACTTTTATTCCTCATGAGCTGCAGGCATATGCTTGTTATTTGTCCAGCTTCTAGGGGACATTCAGTCCTAAACTCTGCATAACTGAATAAATTCTCATCCTCTTTCTCTCTCTCTCTTCCACTCCCTCCTTCCCTTTCTCCCTTTTTCCTTCTTCTCTTCTCTTCTCCCTCCCTTCTTCTTTGCCTCCCTCCTCTATCTCTCCTTCCTTTGTACTTTTTACACTCATTCCATTCTACTTCATGCCAAGGGCAGCTGTAGGCTGCATATTTTCTCCTCCTGTGTCATTTCTTACACCAGACCCCAGCACCTCATTGCGTTTATTTGGAGCTTAAGTCTTGTTTAGTCGTTTGTACAGAGCATGGGGAGTCTACACTGACTTGTCCCTACCAGGCCCTGTGAAAGCTAGGTCAGTGGACTGGGACAGTTGAAAGCTCTTTTGCATTTGCAGAGTTATCTATCTCAGAGAAAACAAAATGCATAAAGAGGCTTTTTGTTTTTAAAAAGTAGCCCACCACTCTGAGGTGATGATTGTGGTACACAAAAATATAATGACTTAAGCCAACCATACAACCACTAAGAATAGCTATAACAATCTAAGACTGAATTATCAGCTCAAAAAATTCTTAAATTATTCATCTAAATAGCCTTCAGCTCTAGCATATACAGTTCAACAGTTAGGCTTCCATTTACCACAGAACCCTGCCTATATTCCTTTCCATGCCAGAAGACTCTAGAACAGAGATATTCAACGCACGATCCAAAGAAGACAGCACCAGCACCTGCCAGGAGCTTGTGAGAAGTGAACATTTCTGCATCTTGTCTTCCTGTAGACTCGGAATTCCTGGGGGTGGTTCTTGGGGTCTTTTACACAAGCCCTCCAGGCACACTGAAGTGGGAAAAGCCCTGCTCTGAAAAACAAATCAGCAAGACACAAATCTGGAACGTCCTGGTGGGGCAGGTGGCTATGACTTTCTAAGAAACACACGGAGACTGCAGCTGGTATTGCAGCTTTCCCTGGTGCTCAGGCATCACATCCTTTCGTCACCAGGAAGCTGGGCCCTGACAAAGCAAGGAATTGGCCCCTCACTTCCCTCATCTTTGGTTCTTTGTGCCCTGGGTGAAAGAATTCAGTAGAGACACCTAGAGGGCTGTGCAGTAATAGAGATAGAATTTATTATGAAGTAGATATACACAGAGTTACACCTTCAAGGGAAAAGAGGGGCAGTGCCGTGAATACATTTGTATCAAGTATGAGTTTGGATACATTTTTATGAACACAAAAGGTACTTCTGGGTTCAGGGAACTAAGGTAATTATGATGCTTATTGTTATGGAGTTGCAAAATGTCTCTCAGTCCTTTGTAGATGCTCAATGTTTTCTGAGGGGCTTTGATCATGTAAGAAATTTATGAAAGATTAAGTTCTTAATCTAAACCAGGTCCCAGCCCAAGGCAAGAGGGTCTTTATTGAACATTTTCTTTCCCATATCACTGGGCTGTATGCTGTGGCAGCTAGGAATGCTGTGTGCCTTGTTTTGGAACTAGATAGCCAGGTGGCCAGGTATCTGAAGGACTGTGCACATTGTGTAACTTTAAAATGTCATTGTGCTGTGTGGGATCACTTTACGCCTAGACCTCAAATGCTTATAAATGTATAATACATTGAAGTCTACTTAACTAACAATGATGCTATTTTGGACCCCCCACTTTGTCCCTCAGGCCTGCTAATATCTAACTACCTGCCTAACACCTTTATTGGTACATCATGTGTCACCGATTCTGCACTGTATAGGGTGGAGAGTTCCACAGTACATCAGCAAATATGGCAGGTGTGCGCTAGACATATTTATGTGATGTGCAGATGGGCAGGAGAGAAATTTCCTTACATCCTTACTATCATCTCCACATTGTTGTAAATTTTACTTGCACCTAGGAAGTGGGGTACATTCAGCCTGGACTCTATGCAGCAGCTCTCAAAACTTCATTGAAAAAGGTTTGAGTGGAAGCAACTTGGATAAGTTTGCCACACCCGTTCTGTCTGCTTAGGCAAATTACCTTATTTCCATAAACTTCACTTTCCTTTTCTGTGAAAGGGGAACATAACACTTACCTGGGACAGTTGTGAGAATTTTGTGTGATTGCTGTTCAGAAATGCTAAATGTGGACTGGTATATAGAGGTGTTTGATGAAGGATTAGCTATTTTTAATTGCTTTTGCTGTTACACAGTATTAAATTCATGGACAAAACAAGCATTTTGTGCATCCTGTATGCCCAAGATCAGGTCAGCTTCTTGATCCCACATACGGCTTAGGTAGCCGACTGGGGCTGGTAATAGGATCACCATGGGACTTGCTCAGATTTCACATGCTCACTCTTTGCCACCTGAGCTATTGGTATTCTCTTCTCACACCCTCCTACTTCCCCTCCATATGAGTGAGAGAATCCTGCTGTGGATGTAGTTTTTAAAAACTCACTAGGTGAATTCCATATGATCCCTCTTCGAGAATCTGTACAATATTCTTCTATCAAGCCAACCTAAGAGATATTCTTGGATACTTAATTTTTGAAATCCTTTAGGCTATCAATGGGTGTATGTGAGGCTTTATGATACTTATTAATTAAAGGAGTCATTTGTGAACATTAAGCTCTCTGCCTATTAGGGCCGTGTCTCTTTTGTCTCCTGCCTTAATAGAAAATTCCTTGCCAGTGTCTTATAGAAGCTGCAGATACAGACTCTGCCTGTTTCTGGTTTTTGTTTTTATTTTTTTTTTTGTTTTTTTTTTTTTTTTTTTTTTTTTTTTTTTTGTTTTGTTTTGTTTTGATTGCTTGGCTTAGCTTCTGCTTGACGAGATAAGAAAAAAGTACTGGAATAAGAGTTGTAAGACCCAGGATGTCCTTCCTCTTTGGTTCCTACTTCCTAGGAATAATAAACTATGCACCCTCAGGACATCATTCTCTGTGTCCAATGTAGGGTGAGATCATAGGGTCTTTCAACCCCTTTCTGGCACCAAGAGTCTCATAGCCTTCAAGTACTATTACAATCATAATATATCGTCTTGCTCTTAGTAAGCTACATACTAACAAAGTGCAGATCATTGAAGAAAATTATGTTAATCACAAGACTGGAATATAATTAACATGCCAATTGCTTGCCAATAAGTTTTGTAATTGGCAATTATTTGTTCTGTAGTCTCTCTACCTAAATCTTGCTTAGCCCCAGTTATTCATTTAAAAACCTTTATTTCATTAAAAAAAACTACCACAAATTTCAGACCAGTGGCTTGGTTCCACATCAAAGCGGATTTGACTTCGCTACCAGTATGTCTATCTCAGATTTTATAAATGCATTTTCCTTTCCTGGTCTCAGAAAGTCCTTGGAACCCATTCACTGGGTTATTTTCTCCAATTGATCAGGAATAGAAGATGACTCTCATCTCTGGGAGAGCACTTTGGCAAATAGAGAGTTTAAAAAGAATCTTTTATTCTTGTGATCTAGTATTTTTCCAAGCCTGGGAACTGAGCTAGGCTCAAGCCCACCCCTGATGCCAGCTAAATTGGGGCTGCTGGACCTTGAACTGTTACCTAAGCCACCCTCCCTGCTGCACCAGCTGCACTGCTCATTCATAGTGACCCACTTTCTCTCCTTATGTAAGCACCCTGCATCAAAGAACTAGAGGGAGAAGGCCGGCAGCCGGCAGCATGTGCAGCCGCAGTGTGTTCTTGGAGATTGTGTGGATGCTCAAGAGAATGCCAATATTCTGGCTACTGTTCTGAGAATCCAGGATGCAAACCTTTCCCGACCTGCTACTGGATAGGCGCCCATTTCAGAATGCTTATTATGTTCTTGGATCCTTGACTCCTTAGAGTGTCATTTAAAAAGACTCAAGAAATGAAGGTGAAATGACTACAAGGCAGATCCCCCTGCTTCTTTCCCAATTTCTTACCACCTACCTGCTTTAAGTCACCAAGATCGTATTTGGCATTGTTTACATTCTGCACGATGACCCACAGTGTGCAGGAATCGCAGTCACTAACATGGACTGGGCGGTTTATTCCCTGTCTGTATGGCAATTTCTGAGTGCGTCTACGTGTATGAACGCCTCAGACTCCTGTGACCCTCTGGAGGAGATGCTATTCATATCTGCATTGTACAGGTGAGGAAACTGAGGCACAGACAGGTTAAACCTCTTGACCAAGCTCACATTTAGCAGGGTGCATTGGAACCAGAACCCATTTCCCTGAAGAACAACTTCAGGGATCAGAGAAAAGTCACTCTTTCTGGCTGCCTGACATCAGGGGAAGTTGTGGAGAGGGCTCTGATCTCTGAGGTTCCTGTCCCTATGTAGGGTGCATGGGGTCCGGCAGAGGATACACAGCTAATGCTTGGCATGACCACTGAGCCTTTCAGAGACAAACCAGCCTCCCGCCTTTGGACCGTCTTCAGCTTATGACAAACAGAAGGCTGGGGAGGGTCCTGGGAGAGAGAAAGGGGAAAGATGGAAGGACAGGGGAGAAAAATGACAGGAAGCAAAAGAAAAGGGGGAGGGGGAGGGGGAGATGCTGGGGAGTCAGAGAACGGAGCAGATGAAAAGCTTGCTGGGAGGAGGTGGGAAGTGGATGGAAAGGGAGAGAAGATTCGAATGGGAAGAAAAAATTCCCACTGGCCCCAGTCCCATGCAATTCATGTGCAAGGTCACTTCAGCAGGAGAGGTGGGCCAGGTGAGGGGCACATGGTCGGTGCACAGAAGCCTGCTGCTGCCATCTGCTCCATGCCCTGCGCCTGCAGCAGTGGGCACCTCCCACCTCTTCTCACTTCCCTTGTTCTATGGTGACCTCCAGGGCCTGCCTGCTCAGTGCTGGCTCTGGGACTGTGGAAAGGCTGGGGAGGGCTGGGTCTGAGAGATGGCTGGGTGGAGGAAGTGGGTGAGCAGAGGAGGGGGCTGAGGGAGGATGTGGTCTGCAGTCTGTGTAGGCCTTTGTGAGCTATGTCTGGGAGCAGGGCCCTGCTGTCCTCTTCTCCCTCTCTCAAGCTCTGCCCTTGAAATCCCCAGCAACTTCCAAGTGCCATATTTTGCTTGTCCTCTTGCTCCCTTTGAGTCAGCCTTGGAAATGCAGGCCACCAACTGGGCTGAGGAAGACTGAACGGGCAGGCATCTTTTTTTAAAATTTAATTTAATTTAATTTATTTTTATTTTTACCAAGAACATGTATTGGTACATTGTATACATAATGATCATAATCGACATGGTTATTTTGTACCTGTACATGATACATCTTGGTTTTCCCCCCTCTTCCCCCCTTCCCCTCCCCTCCCTTCCATTCTCCCACCCCTCCCTATTTGCAACAAGTGTATTTACACTTTTCCATTTTTTTCCCTTTCATCTTACTTTTCTTTTAACCTTCTTCTTTATCCCCCTTTTCCCTATCTAGTTCTCCTCTCTTTTGAATACTATCTCTCTTTTTTTTAAACATAATATCTATTCTACCCCTTTGTCCTTATTTACACTTATGTTTTCTCATATCAGAGAAACAATTCGATGTGTACTGGTAAGTGTCTGATTTATTTCACTTAAGAGTATATTCTCAAGGAACATCCATTTACATACAAATGGCTCTAGTTTATCCTTTTTTATGGCAGTGTAGTACTCCATTGTGTAGAAGAACCACATCTTCTTTAGCCACTCATTAGTTGTTGGGCATTTAGGTTGTTTCCAAGACTTAGCTATTACAAATTGTGCTGCTATGAACATGGTTGTGCATATATCACTGTGATATGATGATTTTAATTCTTCTGGGAAGATACCAAGCAAAGGAATAGCTGGATCAAATGGAACCTCTAGTTGTAGTTTTCTGAGGAATCTCCACACTGACTTCCACAGTGGTTGGACCACGGGCAGGCATCTTTACATGGGATTCTGCAGTCCGTGGTTGGGAAAGAAGTCTGACTGCTCTCAGCCCCAGGAGTTGCCACAGCATCCTGAGGAGTATGGTGTTGTGGTCTCTGAATGCAAGAGCAGAGACAGGGCTGGCTGGCAGTGCTGTGGGGAAGCAGAGAGCTCAGGCGGACTCCAGGTTCTTGGTGGAACCTAATGGCCTTGGTTCTCACTACAGAGCAGAGGATGGCAGGTGTCCCCCTGCTGGAGAAGCTCCAGGCCAGGAGCCAAATAGCATGTTTTCAGGGCTGCAGCATACATGTGTTCAGTGTGTTTGCCTGGCTGGAGTTACTTCCCTCCCGCCTTGGGGGAGCCGACATTCTGCAGCCTTCCAGCTTATCGCCAGAGAAAAGGCAGGTGGAGAGGGCTTTGAAGTCATGCAGATGTGTGTGAAAACCCAGTCACCTCCTTTTACCGGACAAGAGACCACAGACAACTCAACTCCCTGTGTCATATTTTCCTTTTTTGCAAAACAAAACTCATCTAAGAGCTAACATTTGTTGACTCCTTATGAGTGCTAAGCACTTTTTTGTGGGTTGACTCATTTGATCCTGGTGACAACCCGATATAGTAATTCCTGGTATTATGCCCATTTTACAGATGGGTTTCCAGGTACTTTTCCAAGGTCATTCAGAATTCAAACTCAGGCCATCGGGCTCCAGATCCTCTGTATTCTTTTTTTTTTTTTAATTTTTTATTTTTACCAAGAACATGTAATGGTACATTGTATACATCCTCTGTATTCTTTTAAGAATAGGGTTGATGTAAAGACAAAGCCGGTTAATGTAGGTAAACTGGACAGCACAGAACTTGGTTAGAATAAGTCCTCATTTTATGACAGTGATAATATCAATGATGAAGAGGATGGAATTAAGGAACAGGGGCAACGATCAGCTGAAAGCAGTGTCTGAAATGGGCAGGTCTAATGTGTGACAGGGCACGGAGCAGAGTGCTAACACTACCTGGACGAGTCCCCCGAATCCGGTGCCCTCCTACAGATGAGAGTGCTGGGACCCAGGGAAGCCAAGTGCATTGCCCAAGGTGGTATGGCTCATCGTGGGCCTGGCTCCGATCAGGAATGCTGCTCCTCACTGTGACCTGTGGCGTTTCTGCCCCAGGTGGGACCTGTAGTCTGCAGTAGGTGCCTCTGAAAGCTGCTGGGCAACGCCCAGGTGGCTGTGTGATCCCCACCTGTGTTACTCCAAATCGCAGCCCACCGAGTCAGTGTCGACTCTTTGCCGTGTAATTAATTTGAACTCCGCAGCCTATGCCTGTTCTTGTTGCTATGCTTTTCTTTGACATTCATATATACTTCCACCCTTTTCCATTTTCTCTCCACCCTACTTGTTGCTGTCTTTCATGGAAATGTCACGATCCGTAGAGTTATTTATGGCCTCCTTGTCTTGCCATACATGGGGCTCCTCCCTTCACTTCAAGGGCCAAGTGGTCAAGTGGACAGTGGGCCCTACCATCCTACAGATCTGGAGACTAGCCCACCGATGCATTTATAGATGCTGGATTTGTAGGTCAGCATCCTTGCCACCTACTGACTATTAGACCTTGCTTCTCTAAGCTTCGCATTCTCTCCTTTCAAATGGTGAAAACATCTATGCTATTGATATGTCATGAGAAGCAAGTGCCTGCCATAAGGGTCATAAGGCATTTGGTGTGGTACCCAAAGTAAGGGCTCATTAATGCTAGCTGTGGCTGTTGAAAATACTTTCTCTGACTTTAGCTTTTTTTTTTTTTTTTAACTTCCTTCTATCTTTCTCTCTCCTTTCTTGGTTCCAACTTCCAGTTCCTAAATCCTTGCTGTTTATTCTCCATCCTGGATGGGATGGTCCTGTCCTTGAATGATAGATGCGCTCCTAAATTAAAAGTTCTTGCTCTCTTCTGGGGCATCGTAACGCTCTCCAAGACCCAAAGTCTAGGCCTTTACTGTTTGTTCTTGCCTACCACATCCGTATTCATTTTCCTGCTCTTCCCAATTCTTCCCACTCTAGATGTCTCCACTATAGCACATGACGCTCTTGTAATTATTCATTATTTTACATTATTCCTTAATATCTGTTACATTAGCCAAAAGGTCTGTGAGGTGGTGGCTTTGTATGATTTGTTCATGCCACAGCTCTAAAAGCTAGCACCTGTATAGCAACTTCATCCTGAATTAACAAAGAAGATCAAGGCCATCCAACTTGAAGCCTCCTCACTAGTCTCTTCTCTGGCCATTTCTCCGTCTTCACCTGCTATTCTTTTTCCTTACTTTTGCTTTTACAAAACACAAGTTCTTCTACTTCTTGGTCTCTCTCCTCTAAAATCTGCCTTCTTTTCAAATGCTATTCTTTTACTGTTTGGTCTCTCTTTTCCCTTTCTTTTTCTCTTCTTCTGGCAAACACATCTGGGATGATACTGTGTTGGAGTCACGTGGGCACCTGCTTGGCACCCTGGCTCTACTTTTGCCAGCTGTGTGATTGGGCCATTTATTCAACTTTCTGAGCTTCAGTTTTTTTCCTACAGAAAATGAGAGTGATACTATTTATGGATCAACACTGTTACGAAAATAAATCGAATTGGGGTTTTGTAAACTCCTGCACAGAAAGCATGAAAGATAGTAAATAAGTAAAATTCCCTGCCCCGTATCCAAAAGAAATAAGTAAAAATAAAATCCTACCTTCCCCACCTAGACCCCTCTACCGTCCCCTGCTAATATCAGATAGGAAATTCAATTTCCTGCTTAAAACTAGAAACTTCCCTGCATTCACACACAGCCTTTCCGCTTTCTCACCATCCCAATTCGGTTCTCAGGCCTATTTCTTCTGCCTTCCTAGGGGCAGCATGTCTTCCCCTCTCTAGCCTCTCGTTTTACTTTAACTTCAAGTCCTCTTGCTCATCAAGTCTTTTCTGATTAGATCCAGATTCAGGTTGCCCAAAGCTATCTTGCTAACAAACATAAAACTCTTTCCTGACCTTGTGTTTCCTCCTAGTGATGTTGTTCAATCTCTCTGACTCCTTCTCTGCCGAATCTCTTGCAGGAGACGTCTGAATGAACTGTTTCCACTCTGTGCTCTCATTCACCTCTCTATTCACCACGTGTGACCAGGGCCTATCACACCGTTCGCCACCACTGTCCCTGCTCGCGGTTGCTGACTCCGTGACCCCCCTCAGACTCGTCTGGTTTGGCCTCCGGGCAGAACTGGACATATGGCCCCTTCTGCCTTCTTGCAGTGTTGCCTCTCTGGCCTTCTGTAGTGCTGAGTAGGCCTTCCATCTTTCCGCTCTTCCACAGGCTGCTTGGCGCATGCCTATTCTAAAAGTGGGTCCAATCCAATTACATTTAACTGAAAAAAAATATATGTATATATCCCTCTCTTGCCCTCCCATCTTTCACTCCTCCAGTTCCTTTTCTTTACCTTTTAGGTCATTTTTTTATGCTTCCACATAAGAGAGAAAACAGGTGACACTTGTCTTCTGTGACTTATATTGCTTAACATGATGACGGTCCAGTTCCAAACATTTTCCTTTAAATGACATGATTTGATTTTTCTTTATGGCTAAGTAATACTCCATCGTGCATAGATACCATATTTTCTTTAGCGGTAAATCTATTGATGGGCACCCAGGCTGGTTCTATATTTTGGCCATTGTGACTAACACCACAATAAACATAGGCATGCAGATATCTCTTTTGTATAATTTTTAGCTATTTTAATACTATTAAGGTGTTTCTAATTACTCAATAAACATTCTTAATTCTAGCCTTCGTGTTTGTGGTTCTCTCTTCTTGAGTTCTCTTCTCCATGTGCCCTTCTTTCTTTTGTGGAGCTGCCTTATCTTCACCTTCCTGTTCTTACATAGAAGCCTCTTCCTCCTGCGGGTCTTCCTTCCCCTTTCCGAGGGGCCTCCAATGCCCCTCTGGGATCCCTTCATATGCCTTGTATTTTACTTATTGTATAACTTGCTACACTATGTAAGAATCGCTAGTTATGCTTTGTGGCTCAGCCTGCCCTATGATGGCAAGTGCCATGTGTGAGACCACTCTGCGTCTGCTCTTATTACCTCACAGAACTCCTGTGTCACCCGAGGGCTGGATGAATGAATGAATCAGTGGAAGGAAGAGCATCTTCACTACCTGGATCAGGAGAGAGTATACCCTACCTTAAGGTTTCCTGCTACATGTTATCAGTTGTGTGAGATCAGGGGAGGTGGTTCTCAACATCCCCTTCCTCCTCTGTAATGGGAAGGAGGACAGCTACATTCCCAGGGAGAATTTTGCCAGTATAATTTGTTTTAATTCCCACAAAGGCCCGCCAAAACCGGGACCTGGGTGAAAAGGGATCATGTATGTACCTTGTCTAGCTGGGGGCCGGACAGAATTTCCTTAGCAAGTACCACAGAGGAAAGAAGAAATGTAATTTCCTTTCCTTATCTATAATTACATTCAACTTGGTCAGGAGCTTTCATTTAGTGAAAAACAAAGCAAAATCTGATACAAATGGCAAACTTCAACTCTCTCATTCAAGGAATTTAGTTTCTTTTGGCTTAAAGACAACAGGCTCTTGTGAATCATTTCCTCTTTCCTTCTCTGGATAAATGCACAGACTTGGACCTCTTTGCTTTCCTTTGCTTCCCACTCCCTGACTAAAGTGGAAAGTGTGTAGAGATGAGCGATAGCGCCTGATCTCACTCATATGTGGAGTGTAAAAAAAGCTCATTCCATAGAAGTTGTGAATAGGATGGTGGTTACCAGAATTTGGAGGTGGGGGGGATATGAATACAGGAAGGGAGGGATCAGAAAATGTTGACCAAGGGGTGATGCGTTACAGCTAGGTAGATGGCAGAAGTTTGTGAGCTATTGCAGGGAGGGTGACTATCCAGAACAATAATGTATTGTACATTTTAAAAAGCTAGAGGAAGGGATTTTGAAAGGTTTTACTACCAAGATATAATAAATGTTTGAGCAATTTATATTTAACCTGACTTAAATATTATATAATGCGTAGATTTATCAAATATCACTGTTGCCCCATTAATATGTGTCATTTTTATGTAACAGTTGAAAATAAATTTTCTTTAAAAACTCACCTGAAGGGCTGGGGATTTGGCTCAGTGGTTAGAGTGCTTGCCTTGCAAGCACAAGGCCATGAGTTTGATCCCCAGCACAAAAACAAACAAACAAACAAAAAACCAAAACTCACCTGAATTTAAAAAAGGCAGGTGTTAGGGGAGACTTCTGGCCTGTGGGCCTCGGGTCCGCCCTGGGCCCACTGTGGGAGTCTGTTGAGTCCTCTCTTGTTGACCCAGCCCCTCCTCGATTCTCGGGCGCACTGAGCCTTTCAAAGGTGTCTCCTGCCCCAGCTGTTTTTCCATCCACCCTCTGCCTGGGACCTGCCATAGGAGCCTCATCTGTAAGTAGCAGCTATCTCCTGCCAGGCACGCTTGCTCTCAAATCCGAGCCCATGGAAACTTCTGGATCTTTTCCATGGGGAACCTGAAGGCCACAGGGTATGGGAGGGCTGCCAAAGTGAGCACCCATGAGGGACTTACTGGGCTGCAATGATGTGATTTCTTCTCTTATGTATCCCGAGACTTAGAACAATACTTTGTACACTAGTAATTTAAAAACCATAGTTGAAATGAATAAATGATTCTCAGGCCACCTCTGACCATCCACTTCATTGTGTATTCATACGATCTTCTAGAATTTTGCCTCTGATAGGGAATAGGGGTCAGAGGTGCCCTAAGTAGACATCTCATTTGATTTGGGACCATGTTACTCTCCTCTTCCTCCTGGCACAGGAATAATTTTTTTTTTCCATCTTGCCTGATGGAAAATGGCCTAACGTTATGTTTTGCTTTCTTTACACTCCATGGCTTAGAGTTGGAAGAGTGTGTGTCCTGGGTGTTGCCTACATTCATGGCTTATGTGGATCATCCCTTGTAATTAACAGTGGTGCATCCTTCATGCTCAGAGATGTCCTGGCTTAGATGATGAATTACACAGTCACTCTACTTCTCTTAACACGCTTCAATCTCAGCTTTCCAAACTTAAATCTTCTTGTGATTTAAAGCTTAGCTTTGGGAGCCCCACGAAAACCCCTGGCTCTTGCAGTGAAAGGTCTTGGTTTTTATGATTATCGTTCTAGTGTGGACACCAAAATATTTATTTTGAAAGACAAAGATGTACCGTGACTTTTTTACTAGTAGAAATAAAAATGTTTCAAGGGAGCAAAATAAAACATTTCAAAACAGCATGGCACCAGAGAGCTATTGACTGAGCCTGGCCAGCGGGCTATCCAGATGTATATTGGTGGATATTAGTTGTCCAGTTCAACCATCCTCTAGATTTAAGAATTGTGAGCATTTTGTCTTCCTAGTGAATTTGTAGAAAAGGAATCACTAGAGTAATTTTTAACCAGGGCAGCACTTTTTTTAAGGATGTATCTGGCCTTCTTCCTAGGACAGTTTGCAGAAGCCTATGCAGGTAGTTGTTATTTGACTAAAGGAGAACACTTTCCAGGTTAAAATACCTTATTCGAAAATGTTTAAAATAAAAGCATTAATTGGAGGTGCAAGCTATAAATAAACTTTTTTTCCCCCTGCTGACTTGATGTGGTAAGCCTGATCATGTTGTGCTGATTGGAAGCTGTGCTCGGCAAACCATATGAGGTTGATTCATAAGGATGACAGGGTTTATTAATCATTAAATGATTGGGTAAAAAAATTATAGTCAAGCTCAACTAAAGCATATAATTCAATAGCCAAAATCTTGAAGACTGCACAGAATAGAACATCAAAATACAGGGCCTCAAAGCTTTTCTCAGAGTCTGGGAATGCCGTTCATGTGACTGGTATTACGATATTATGGTATTATGGACTGACTTTCCGTAGGAGGGTTTACTTTCCGATGTTTTTCTCATAGCAGTAAAGGACTGGCCTTGAGACAGTCACATTTCCCTCTAGCTTGTCTAGCTTGCTCTGGTTTGTGTCTTTACTTCTGGTGTTGGCTTGGATCGGGGTAGAGAATGGATTACATGCGTCTCCTGGACCTCATTAGCAACACAGGGACCTCGGGAGCCAGGGGACAGCCATCTCTGCAGTGGGAGACAGGAAGGAAGTGCCGAGGGCTGATTTGACATGACCTGCCCACCCATATTTGTTTTCACTGTGGCATTTTAAGACTTTCCTTCCTTACAGCTCTCTGATCCTTGAACAAGAGACGTAACTTGCTCTGAGGGTATTTAGGCCAAGGGGGTGGAGTTTCCAAGGCTAATGTGGAGGAGCAGTGAGCCTGGACAGTTGAGGACCCTCATTTTATGTTACCGTCTTTCTCTTTCTGCTGTAGTCCTTGAATTTAAGCCTCTTCCCATCTTTCTTCTTTTCCCTCCACATCCACAGATGGGGTGGCTGCCTTCCGCGCCTTCCTGAAGACGGAGTTTAGTGAGGAAAACCTGGAGTTCTGGCTAGCCTGTGAGGAGTTCAAGAAGACCAGGTCGACGGCGAAGCTGGTCTCCAAGGCCCACAGGATCTTTGAGGAGTTTGTGGACGTGCAGGCTCCGCGAGAGGTGTGTTGGCCACGGCCACCATCTTGAGACCTCAATCCGTGGCTGCTGGCTCTCATCTCCTTCCTTAGAGGAGTTTAAGCCAGGCTTGGTAGGGACTTTCTTCTACTGAGCTAAGCTGCACCATTCTGGGGGCTTTTGAATGTGTGTGCTAGGCAAATGCTCTACCACTGAGCTGCATCCCCATCTCAAAATGAATTATCTTGCAGGAGCGGAAGCTCAGAATGTCTATCAGAGGAGCTGTATTAGGAGAATCATCACTGTCCGTCAAACACAAGCTGGCAGGAACTGCGTTGCCACAGGAGTTTTGTAAAAGTGGATACCCCCGCATCTGTGTTCATTTTCCTACCAAAAGTTAGCATAGCTTAATAGAATAAGTATCTGAGTTGGGATTTTGTTCCAATCTCAGCTCCTTATTAACTAGCTGTGTGATCGTGGGCAAGTTACTCAACCTTTCTGAACCTCATTTTTCACAGCGTAAAAGGGAATAATGTCACCTACCTTTCATGACTGCTCTGAGGATTAGAGATGAATTACCTATTCGACATTTACCACTGCTCAATAATGAGTATTTACAGTTATTTACTTTCTTTTAAACATATATAGTAATATGATGAATTTCTATGTGTTGCTATGATGAGTTACAGTGCAGAATTTCACTTGGGAGGATTTAATTGAAGAAAGATATTTGCCACCTATGAGTGCAGATGCACTGTATGCTTACAAATCTTCAATTTACTTTAACTTGGGATCCATGAGGTCCTTACCAGTAGAATAGGATGCTATAAGCCCCTTATAATGCTGGTTTGAATACAAATTACATTCTAACCAAGATGTCTCTAGATAGTGTCTATTTCCTTAGTACTTATGAAAGGACAAGGGACAAGGCCTACTTTAGGGAACCTGCATTAACCCTTGACTTGAGTCTAACCCTTTGCCTGATGTGAAGGCCCTTGGATTAAGAGTCAACCGATTTGGGAATTTTTTCCTTGGTTCTTCTGCTAACGTTCCATACTATGTTAGACAAGCATTTTAGCTTTCATCAGCATCCTTATTTGTAAATTGAAACTAAGAATACCTGGTTTTCAGATCTCACAGGATTCTTGCTGTGATCTCAAGAGATGAGCACCATGAAAGTGGTTTGAAAAGCCCACATCACCTGAAGATAGAAGATGTTGTTGGGGGCTGGGGACTTGGCTCAGTGGTTAGAGAGGATGCCTTGCAAGCACAAGGACCTGAGTTTGATCCCCAGCACCAAAAAAAAAAAAAAAAAAAAAAAAAAAAAAAAAAAAAAAAGAAAAAAAGAAAAAAAAGATGTTGTTGTTAATGATTATTACATAACAAGGGCCAGCTGTCAGGGACCTTGATCCTCTAGGGTCTGTAACCTTCTTCTCTGTTTCTGTCTCCAGGTAAACATTGACTTCCAGACCCGAGAAGCTACAAGAAAGAATATGCAGGAACCATCCCTGACTTGCTTTGACCAAGCTCAGGGAAAAGTACACAGCCTCATGGAGAAAGACTCTTATCCCAGGTTCCTGAGGTCCAAAATGTACTTAGATTTGCTGTCCCAAAGCCAGAGGAGGCTCAGTTAAACCTCTAATGGGAACTCTTGGAAATCACCGGCTTTCCCCTCCCCTCGCTGCCAAGACCATATTCTAATGTGAAATCTCATAGGTGTTTAAAGGTGGTGGCATTTGCGGTAGGAGGCAGGGGGCGAGGAGGGAATGAAGGGCCATTCCAAAGAGTAACCCAGCTGCCAGAGCTTGGACTCTCTCCCATTTACCCACATTTGTGTTTTAGTTAGCGGTAGCACCTTGCTGCTGTCACCCTTCTTTGGGTCAACAACTTGACCTTCGCCACCTTTCGGGTCATCTCCACTGAGAAGGCAGATTTGCTGTGCTAGGCTGATCTGTAAATAACGCAAATGCAATTTCCATCACCTCCACCACTCCGCCCCAGTAGGGATTCCTGAGGCTTCTCTTGTCCTTTATCCTGGGGGAGCAGCTGGAAGACTCCTGCTCTCGCTTGTCATTTACTGTCCTGATGAAGAGGCCAGCCCCTAGGGACGGGGACCACACAGCTTAGGAGAGAGGACTCTGTGGAATCCCAGCCTTCCAGAACTGTCATATGGAATCCCAGGCTTCTAGCATCACTGACAGGTGTCCTCTGGGACAGGTCACACTCCACAGAGTCAGCCGTTTCTTCCTTTCCCACTGACCAGTGTGAGAATCTGCGACCACTGCCCATCTTGGCCCAAGAAATTCATAGGACTTCCGCACCCTCACACTTCCAGAAAGAGTCTTGAGAGATTTCTTTCACGTTTTTTGAGGGGGCTGTCATTAAGAAAGATATAGCTTTCAAATATTCCTCAATTCTACCAAGAACTTTTCCAAATGACCAGGGAATGTAGCACCAGTAGACTTTTGTGTAGTGGGCTCCAAATAACCTGTCTGTTGCTTAATGTATTCTACCCTCGCCTCCCTGTGACGTCACATATTTTAGGAAGACAGACAGCTTGGAAAGGGAGGCAAATTCCCATAGCATGATGACTCTCCCGGTGCCTAATACCTTCCCTGTCTGCCCACCTCCCCCGTTCCATGCAGGCCATGTAATTATGATGGGGGAGAAGAGGGACCAGGCTGACGCTCTTTCCAGCTTGCTTCCTGGGAGCTTGCTTTCTTAGAAGGGTCCCTCTTGGGTATCGAGGATCAGCTTCCTTCTCAGTCGCTGGCCTTTGGGATTGAACATAAAATATGCAGGCGTGGATAAGATCACTGTGAATATTTAGCTACGGTACCTTCCTAAAATGCTTCCATGGTACCCTGCGGCGGCTGCTGGAAATGTCAGGAAATTTCCTTGGAGGGTGAATGATGAACAGCACAGAACCTCCTCCAGCTGCCCAGGAGAAAACTGACTTTGCACGGTGTCAGGGGATGAATCTTTAGCAGAGAAGCCGGAACATGGGAGGAGCCTGGAAGATGCTGATCTGCAGGGGATGTGAATCACAGAGAACAAGCTTTTACTGGGAATTTCTGTCCACTGGATTTGGATTCATTGCAGATCTACCAACCTTTCCGCTTGACAGAATGAAGCAGCACAAGATTCAGCAAAGACCTCGGAATGTGCGCTATGGAGAACGGGCTGAAGCGCTCTCCTTCGGTGGGGTGCTGGGCATCTTCAGATTAGGCTGGTGCCCCTGCATTTGCACTCGTGTCCTGTAACTTTGAGAATCACTTTCTTCCTTGGCTTCCGCCAGACAAGGCCAAGAAGGTCCTCGCGTCCTGCTAGCATTAGTGCCGACTGCCCTGCCTTGGCCTGTTGTCGTCTGTGAGTGAGGGTTGGCATGTCTGTGTGAACTTCTAGGAGAAAGAAATACTTGCCTCCTGGCCTCATGCGGACAGACCTGCGGGTGTTCAGGCTGAAGAACTCCGAAGCCTCGAATAGTGTTCCTAGTTAGGGCAGATAGTATCTTCCCACTCTAGTAAAAATTACATTCTTAGCTAAAGCTGCCAGAATTAATTTAGTGATTAAATTATCTAACAGGGTACTTTGAACATTGTTTACATACAAAATGTGTATCTGCTGCCAACTCTACTGTTGAAAATGAGGTGCATATAAATTGGAACTGCACAGTTATGTGCTGGGAGGGGTCTTTTCCCCACTTCCACTACCCCAAGGAAGAAGGGTAGACCAAGAGCGTTGTGTGGGATTTCATCTGGGGCCTGGAGTTCTCTTTGATTATTGGTGAAGGGAAGGCTGTCAGTGGTATCACTGCGTCTTGGTGATTCCCTCCCGCAGTGGGAGGTATGAAGGACCAAGCTTGGGTACTCTGAATTTTGTAGCTAGACAAGGGCTTGCGGGCAGAGTCCGTGTCTAGAAGGACGTGGTAGCTCTGTTTATAGTACTCCTGTGGAGCATCGGTGTGTGTCTGCGCGTGTGACAACTGTGAGTGCTGGACTAGTACACTCCACGCATGATCTTCCCCTGGGCATGGCTTTCCTCCCACACTGTACACCTTTCTTCCCACAGAAGACACAGAGCTCCCTGCTCTGATGCCAAATTTTAGGCACTTTGGTCATGCCAACCTAGATTTGGGTCTGTGACGAAACAAAGAGAAATGTTTACAAGATCTAGAGCAATATCCAAGCATACCTCATCCCTGACCTTCCATACCTCTGGGTCCTCCCCCTGTACCCCATTTTCCCTCACAAACCTCATCCACCTCACAGGGTGGGCATCACTGGAGTTGCTTCCAAGTACCATCTTCCTTTGCTCCTCATACTTGGCTTGCTGTGGGCCAGGGTCTCTGCAGGCTCAAGGCAAGCCCAGGCAGTGGGCTGGCAGGGCTGTGGCTTTGAGCACCTCTTCATCTTGGAGTGGCTTCTGGTTCCAATGGAGTGTTAACTTGTTTGGGGGCTGGTGTGAGATTTGAGGTTGCCTTTCCTGGACTGAGTAGAACAATCACTGACAAACATTCACAGCCCAGGGCTCCTCTGGGGTAGAGAGGGATCCTTTCGGGCAGCATTTTAGTAAACTTGAGTGTGCACTGGGATCACCCCAAAACCCCCTTACGAATGCTACTAAGTGTTACCCAGGTCCCACGCGCAGACATACTGAGTCGATAGAACTAGGGCGGGTCCCAGATGGTGTGAGACAGTGGCTCTCAACCTTGGCTATGCATTAGACTCACCTGGGGTGCACTGTAAACAGAACTGTCCAGGTCCTACCTCAGATCAGCTGAGTCAGAGCGCTTTGGAGGGATCTAAGTGGCAGTAGTCTTTCAAGCTCTGCAAGGGGTACCAGTGTACAGATGAGGTGAGGAGGAGCAGGCTAAGGGCAAAACTGCGCTGTGGGGTGAGAGGGTGAGGGCCCACCCAGAATGTAAAAAGCACAACAACCAGGGAACTTGCCACCTCTGGAGCTGGACTCTTCAGGGAGCCGCCTCTCCACCCCCTCAGTTTGACTTGCCCCTCCGAGGTCAGAGTGGCTGCGTCTAGGCCACATGCATTGTCTGGCAGCAGGCACGCCAAGGGTGAGCGGCAGGGGTACTTGGTCAAGAGTCACTTTGCCACACTTTCTGAGTCTTGTGCACAGTGATTCTCCCATGCTTGCCCGATGGGCAAGATACCCTTTGTCTTTGTGTGCTTCTGTTTTCGGTCTTTTGTGTCAGGATGTGCCTCTGTAGCTAAGGCCATGGAAGAAGGGAGTTGGAACTCAGGCAGTGAGCGAATCATGTCGTGGTAGAGAAAATAGTAGTCATACAGCAACTGCCACATTTTCGACAGAGGGTGGCATGTTCTGGGGAATATCAAGATCTAGGAGGCTTCTCCAAGGCCATCGTGGGGTTTGGAACCTGCTCTGAGCCCTCCCCATTCCCTTTTCGGTCCCAGGGTGAACAGGCAGCTGGGAAGCTGCTAGTTGGTTTTCCTCAATGGTGCTCTCCCCAGATCTTGCTGCTCTGATAAACCAAAGCTGTGGAAGGCCTTCTGCCCAGGCTGTGGGGCCAGCCTCTGGGTACTTCTCCTGGGCCAGACTGGAGCATCCTGGTGCCCCAGGCCCTGGTCAGTGGAGCAGCTGGCTCTGCTGTGAGGAAATTATGAGCCTACTGTGCTGAGAGCTGGGGGGAAGGTGGGAATGGGGAAGGCTGGAGAGGAAGGAGCTGGGCAGGACGGACAAGCCATCAGCGTGAGGAGGGGGACATTCAGTGGCAGGATGGTCTCCACCGCCTAGAGTGCCCGCAACTCTGCCTACCCTGTGCGTGCCCACATCCAAGCCAGGCAGAGGAGCCGTGGCTTCCCAGGCTTGCCTTCAATCTGCCAAGTGTTAGCCCTCTTTAAATCTATGTTTTCCCAAGTTAAAACAAGAGGTGGCACTGAGAGTGTGTGCCACCATGCCACTGGGCATGAGACTGTGGAGGGAGAAGCCAAGAACAGAGATGTCTTCCTGTCCCCATGTTGTCGCAGGACTCCACAAGATGCTGGCGGCCATGATGGGAGACTTTAGGTTGTGACCACTGGCCTTCTTGGGGTCCAGGGTCCTTCAATAAACGGTTCCTTTCTTGATTCTTCTTTCTTTTCTGACCTTCTGCTCCCTCCCTTCTGCCAGGCGCAGAAAAGGTGGCTGGGCACCGAGTGCCACTCCAACCACGGTAGCATTAGCCGGGTCACTCGCCAGCACAACAGATTTGTAGCAGCTCATCTGCCATGTAAACCGCTTGGCTGACGGAGCCCTCACTGAGTTGTTTCGTTACCATGTAAAGTGGAATAATGTTATTCACCTTTACTATAAACAAGGCTGTGAGAACATAATAAACAGAACCTGAACAAGCTGCCCTTTGCTCTCTGCCCACATTTCTGGCAGGCTGACTCCAGGAGGAAAGTCTTCTCAGGACACGTGGGCCCAAGGGGAGCACGTGGCCTCGCCCTGCACCGGCTGGCACGGGGCTGGTCACCAGGAAGAGCAGGGTGTGGGTGGAACGGGGATGTGAATGGTCTGGGGATGAGTGGGGGGGGGGAGTGGCTTTGGGTTCTGAGAGTCGCTTTGAAACCCTAAAGTGCTACACAAAGGCCAGGTGATATTTTTATTTGTACCACCTACTGCTTGAAAATGCAGGGAGAGAAAAGGCTGGGGTAATTTGTCTGTTTGTTCAGCTGGAGCAATCTGAAAATGCAGTGGGTGGGTCTTGCTGATGGCTGCACCTCACTCGATACAGATGGCATGTCCCTGTGTTAGTCATCAAGTCTGTGACAGTCTCCGGTGACCAAGTCCCGTGGAGGGGGACCCAAGGAGGATAAGGGACTGTATCTGCTGCCAAAATCTCATTCTTCAGGTGGGGTGATAAGATAGAGACATGAAACCTTAATTACCCTAACAATTTTAAATGTACCAACAGAAGGTCTATCTTTAGAGGACAGATGTTTCTGCCAAGGCGAATCATTTGGGTTAAGTGAAAAAGATTTTGTTACGCAAATAATCATCCCAAATTCCAGTTTTGTAGATAAGCAATGAGTGGTGGCAGGTGGGCTGTTGGGAGGCGCTTCATCGGGAAGGGATGCGACAGGATTTTCTCTTTCCAGCTTTGCTTTTCTCTTCCTTCTGCCTCTCTCACAACCTGGGGTTTCTGATCCTCATTCCCTGAGAGTGGAGGAGCAGGAGGAGAGGTAAAGGGGCAGGAGCAGGGTGAAGGATCATACCTGATGTGGACACCATGTGGACTAGGCCACGGGCTCTCTGGGTCTGGGGCGGGGGTGGGGGGGACTCTGGTGGATCCTTCCTTGGCCTTGTCTCTTGGGAATCCCTGCTGTGGCTTTGCCAGAGAGAGTGAATGATTTCTGCTCCTTCCTGGACAGAGTCTAGCTCCTCTGGGCTGCAGTTTGTTTGCCCCTGCAGTCTGTCTTCTCGAATCGGTCGTGGCATGAGCCCTGCCAGTCCTTTCAGGAAGCCCCTGCTGGCCCATTAGGAGCACTTGGCTCTTATTGGCTCCTGGAATTACAAAGCTGCAGCTACTTTCCTTTGCTTTGGTGCAAGGGCCCCAACCAGCCCACTGCTCACATTATTGATTTTCTAGCCTGGAGTCAGACACCCATCATATTGTCCTCAGGCCTCCAGAGGCGAATGCCGGGTTGTCCACGGAACCCACTGTACCTGCTCCCTTCGAGGTGAGAAGTAGGAACTTAGCCTTCCTCCTTCCAGGGTGTGGGGATCACAGCCCCGGAAAGGCTTTCTCTAAAACCTTCTTATATTCTCTTCAGCCCCCATCTCTTCCTCAGTGAGACAGGTCTCCAGTGCCCTCTCCCTGGTTCTCCACTATTCCCTGCAGCATTTGCTTGGTCTGGAATCTGCTTTGGAGTCTGAGCTCTCTCTCCTAGGCCCTGACGGAAGTTCCTACACATGTAAGACACTTAGCATTGTGCCTGGCTTCTCACTAACCCACAGCACCCAGGGAAAAAACAGGTCCAATTATCTATATTGACTATGTGGGAGCTATGGCCAGATACAAAAAGGGTCTTGAGATAATGCCTTCCATGGTTGCCCTTCCTAGTAAGGGTCTGTCTTTGTCTGCTTGGGCTGCTATAAAAAAATGTCATAGACTGGGTGGCTTATAAATCACAGGAATTTATTTCTCATCACCCTAGAGGCCAGGAGTCTGAGATCAAGGGTGCCTACAAAGTCAGGTTTGGGTGCGGGTCTTCTCTGGGTTGCATACTGCTATCTTCTTATTGTACTCTCACATAGCAGAAGAAGAGCAAGCTAGTTCCCTCCCTTTGAGAAAGGCACCAATCCTTTGGAGGTGGCGCCTAATCACCACTCACAGGTTCCACCTTCAAATCCCATCACTTTGGAATTTGGGCTTCAACATAAGAGATTTTTGGAGGGAACACAAACATTCAGCTCGTCACAGGGCTGACCTGATCCTCTGTTCAGCAGATGTGGGACAAGGCCCTTCAGGTTGGAGGACATGTCTTAGGTGCCATGCCACCTCCCTGTTCTCACTTCAGACCACAGCACAGAGGGGAGTCTGAGCCCATTTCCAGGTCCCAGTGGCCAGATGCCCAGCTATGGGACTAGAGAGGCCGCAAGCCCAAGAGGACTCATCTTTGCTCAGGGTCACAGCAGAACACTCTTTCTGACAGTTTGGGCTCTAGTGCCAAATGATCTGGGCTGGAATTCCAGCTTTAACCATTGTGCACTGTGTGAGCCTGAGAAAGTTACTTCTGACCCGTCAAACTGCAATAATAATCACAGAGTCTGTACTTGGGCTGTTATGAACATTGAGTAGGTTAGCACAGGAAGAGTATGGCACACGGTGGGCACGTAGTATGTGCCAAATGGCATTTTCTCTTACTTAGGAATCATCAGGGAGTCAAGCTACCATGTTTCCCTGAAAAATAATACCTAACTGGAACCAGCCCTAGCTGGTTTCTACCATGGTGATGGCCATTATAAGGCTGAAGGTTGTACCTCACTAATTCTCATGTTCAGTGGCTACTCTGTAATGGGAGGAAAGTTAAGGATAAGCTGATTGGGGCTGACTTTTTTTTTTTTTCAGGTTAGGTCTTATTTTCAGAGAAACATGTTAATGCCTCCATTCTTAGTTCACTTGCTTCTTGGTTGACTGGAAAGCAAAGTACTACAAGCAATGATATTACATAAACTCTAAACTCCCTGAGAAAAGAGATTGTATCCACTCTGTGTATTGCTCTAGTGCCTAGAAATTTATTGTAAAACTATGGAGTCTACAAGTGTTTTTTCAGGCACCTCTTACATATTAGGCACTTGGGTAGATTGGAGGTAGAGACAAGAAATCTAAAACCTGGACCCTCAAAGAACTTGCTCAGTTCTCACAAAGACTTAAACACTTTTCAAGCATTGGTACTTACCAAACGAGTGGCACTGAAAGTAAGTGGCTGCATAGTTCACAGGCAGGAAAATGAATAAAACACTTGGGAGCTAGGAACTTCAATGAACGATTTCGATGCTTTATCTACTTGGGTCCTTACAACAACTCTGCACAGTCGTGCAATAGTTTGTTAGGGTTGCCAAAACAAAATAGCACACACTGGGTGGCCTGAACAAGGCAAATTTGTTGTTGCACATCTCTGGACACTGGAAGTCCAAGATCAAGATGCTAGCAGGATTGGTTTCCTGTGAGGCCTCTCTCCTTGGCTGGCAGATGATGCCTTCTTGCTGTGCCCTCACATGATCTTTCCTCCATGCCCTTGAACTCCTGGTATCACGTCCTCATCAATCATATTAGATAATAGCCTTGCCCTCAACCTCTTTAACTCAGTCGCCATTTTAAAAGTCCTATACCCAAATTCTGGGGTTTTAGGGGTTAGACTTCAACATGGATTTTGGGAGAAGGCAATTCACCTATAACAGGCGAATACTGTTATTATCTCCACCTATGAAAGAAGAAACTAAAGTCTGTAGAGGTTAAATGGTATTCCCAAAGTCATACAAGGTGTAGGTGGCAGAACTGGGCTTTAGCATTGTTGTGTTATAAATTCAGTAACGTCCATCGTGTCATTAGGCTAGAAGGTTATTCAGGGGAAAGAGTGGGGTGAAAATGGCACAGGTATGTAAGTACTACTGGTGGAGGATTGTGGGGATTCTGGAGCTAAGATGCTCGGGGGATGGGAAGGATGAGAATACACCAGTGCTGGCTGTCTAGCAGTAAGGGTAGGAGTAGAAATGGGGGTCAGTTTTCGGTCTGCTGCTCGCTCAGAAGTCAGACCTCCTGGAGAAACTGAAAGATGACGGTGATTGAAAGACGTGCCGCCCACCCCACTTGAAGCTTGATTGGCCAATTATGTGCTTAGCTGTTCCAGGGCAGTGAGTACAGCCACAGGTAGCTGGTTTGTTATGTTCCTGTTCTGCCCTTTGTACTCTCTCCATTAGGACGATCAGTCTGCCACTGTCTTCCGTGGCACAGCACAGTCAGTGTCTTCAGAGCACATTTTTCTTCTTGGGGAGGCTCAGTCTCAGCCTTGCCCACAACCTGAGGACTAGTGGTGGCTTCATTTCCTGACTTGGCGTTGGAAAAGCACGTAAGCAGGCTGCAGGCTCCTGGCATGCCCTTCCTGAGGAGGGGAAGCAGCTCCCATGCCCTCAGGCACGAATGCCAGCCTTGTGGACACAAAGGGGCCCACGGTCTATCCAGAGCTGTGTGGTGGGACAGCACATGGGACTTGCGTGTGTGACCCCGAGGAAGGCATTGAGCCTTTTCTGGCCTCACATTCTCATCAGCAAAGGGTAGCCAGTAAGGCCCACATTTCCAGGCATGTTGCTTCGAAGATTAGAGATGATTTGTGCAAGGCCCCTGAGACAGGACTTGGCGTAATGGAGGTGCCATAAGTATTGGCTGTCCCGGTCCTGGTGTGCAGACATCTCAGCACTAGGTTCCTCGGCCCTATCTGGAGTCAGAAGTTGTCCCAGGGCAGTTGACAATACAAGGTCTAGCGAGGCAGGTGAATATAAGCTGAACTTATAACAAAAGAGGATCTTGATCAGCTAGAACCAAGACAAGGGGCCTTTAATTCAGGAGGATGCTCTTCTCCAGCTGGGGTATTAGCATTGCTGCTTTATGAGCTAATGCAGTAGAGACCGTTCACTTGTCCCTCAGCTTTTCAGTGCAGCACCCTAAATGCAAATAGATTAAGTGGATGTTTGAGTTGGCGGAGTGAAAAGACAAAATCCTTGAGCCAAACTGTCCTGATCAGGCACGTTCGGCATGCTCGCATCTAACCTGTCCCAGGAAGAATGGCATTGTACATCCTATAGGTGCTGGAGAATCACAGCAAGTGCAGCTGCCGCGAAGGTTCCCAGCCAAAGTGCAGCGTTCACAAGCAGCTCTGGCGCGGACTGAAACCCAGCCCTCCTCGAGAGCAGAACGGCTGTGTGTGTGTTTGCTGGAATGTGCAGGGGAATTATGTTAATCATATGTTCTAAAAATGAAATTGTCAGGGGTTTCCAGTGAGGACCTCATCAGGTCAGTTGTAAACAATGAACGGGGATGGCTTTAACCCAGGAAAGGGCAAGGAAGAATGAGAAACTGGGAAGCAGGACTCTCAAGTGTAGCTTCCGGAATCTTGTGTATCGTACTCACATTCGAATCACAGCAGTGAGGAGCCAGTGGCAGGCAGGGTCAGGAAGAACTCCTCTCTCTGCAACTAGGAAAAGGAGAGCCAACTCCTGGAGAGAGAAGGACCAGCAATTCTGAGGAGGCTCGAGCCCTCACGCTGGCCACAGCCTGGGTGAAGTGGGGGCTGGCCAGGGAGGCTGAGCCCTGGCGGAGGGCAAATGGGCTTACATCCCCAACTTGGCTGCCAGCGTTGCTAAGATACAGCAACGGGGAAAGAATGCACCGGGTAGGCCGGGAGCTGTGGGACCCTCACCCTCTTGCTGGCAAAAGGCTCTTTGCAGGCAACTCTGCAGAGGGACTTGTCTCTGCCAAGAGGAAACATTCTCACGCAGAGGGGCAGCATCTGGCCTGCTCGCAGCGTGGAGACAAGCTTGCTCTGTGGAGGGAGCAGCTGCTGGCCACCTGCTCACCAGCCTGGGCTGAACCCTCTTTTGAGCAGGAGCCGAGTGTCTGGCTCCTAGAATAAAGGGCTGGAGAGACAGTGGAGAGATGCCATGGTGTGTTCAGTGCCTCTTGCTTGGGCCGTAGCTCCTCGAGGTGAGCCTTCCGTGCAAGCCCATGCTCTGGCCCTGACCCATCCTGGCCTTGCCTAAGGTCCCAACGCTGGGTCCCCTCAGCACGCTGGCAGCTGTCCAACCTGCTGGCTTTTTTGTCTTGCTAGCACCTGCCCCTGCTCCTGTCGCCTGCAGAGTCTTTCCCAGAGTCAGCCAGAGAGTAGCAGGAGGGATCCCAGGGCTTCAGCCTACTGCCCTTGTCCCTCCACTCGGACATATGCAGATTTTCCTGCGGTCTGCTGAGCGCAGCCAACCGCCTTTGAGGTGCCTACACTTATGTGATGGGGTGGAGGACAAAAGAAGTAGAGAAGCAGAGAGATGATTTCTAAAGTTGTAAAAGGAAATGCCATGGTGCGCACATTTACCACCAAGGGAAACAGCAAAGAGACAGGCAGAGGAGAGGAAGTTATGTGTGCTATAACCCTCGAGTCTGAATGGAGAGTTCGATGGCGGGGGGCACATACAGTTCCTGAAATGGAGATGAGGCTCTTACTCATGCCCTATCTTATTAATATCGTGTGTTTCACTTTCACCATAACACTCTGCGGCAGGCGTTACTATTCCCTTTGAGGCTGGACAAGAAATAAGGATAGGTAGAAAGAACACAGGGTTCGCAATTTTGAGGAAATTGTAGTTTTGAGGAAGCAGCAGCTGTTAAAAAAAAAAAAATCCATAGCTTTAAGACATAACCAAAGTTAGGCAAGTTTCCCTAGGTTCTTTAGCCCCTAGACCTGTGTTTTTCTTCCAGCCTCCTCAACTTCTAAGAGTCTTACAGATACTGCAAGGCCCATAAATTCAGCCTTCGTTTTTCTTCTGATACTGTAAGTCCATAAATTCTAAAAGTTACATCAAAGACTTCCTTTCTCAAAGAAACAATACTATTAATTGGGTTCCATGTCTCCAAACTTCAAACATACATGAATGGTTTGTATTTTAACCAGTTAGCAGTTAATTTTTGCTTTAGCCCACAAATTGGCAACCTGACCTTAATAAAATAGATGGTGGGTAAGTGATAAATAACTCAGAAAATAAACATCCTGGATCATCCAACCTGAGGATTCCCCAAGACCACATAGATACTCCCAACCTGGACCACAGTGTATCTTACCCTTGAGTAAGTATCTTACCTCTCTCTTTGAGAGTGCACTTTGACTCTGCTCAATAAATTTGCCTGTGCCTCTCGCTGATGGGCTCTGAAATTCCTTTTTGTGATGAAAGTCAAAAACCTACCTGGGGTGATTTGAGGTTGCCAGTACAGAGCCGGTACTGTAGGAAAGGTAAATGAGGCTCTGAAGGTTACCTGTTTCCCTGGTAAGTGGTGGGTAGGCTATAGCTAGTGTGTCCGTCTGGCCTCCCCCTACCTGTGTGCCTGTCCTTTGCCTTCCTGAAGATCCTGGGCCTCTCTAGACCACTTCTTCTATGACAGCGCTAAATCATGTGTTTGTTCTCTCTTCCTTCTCTTTACCCATGGTATACACTCTCAGGGGGCTGGGGTCAAGTCTAATACTTCCTGGCAGGCAGCCTCTGCTGCCCAGCGCCCTGAGGGAACCCCAGTTTCATACCTGATCACTCTGCAATGATTCCTTTGTGTTTTCTTCCCTTGGGTGGGGGTGGTGCTGGGCATGGGAAGTCCTTCCTGCTCAAAGATGATACCTCTCACCCTTGAGCTGTAGGGCCCTGATATTACATGATCTTTCCAGTTGGAACCTGTACTCGCTCCTCTAATCTACCCTTAAAACTTCAGCAAATTTCACGGGAAGAAAAGGGCCTGGGTGAGCACGGGCCAAGGGCCCTGAGAAGGCGTGAGGCTCGGGCCCTGAGCCGGGGCCCTCTGAGGACGGGTTTGTAGGTCCTGCTGTGACTCAGATATGCACGGATCCGTGAAGCTGTAAGCCTGAGGGTGAGGGACAGCTGGGCTGCCGAAGGCTTATTTGCCTGGTAATTCTAACTGTGATTTGAACACCCATCTGCTGCACCGCTGACATCAGGTCTTGTTTTCCCTTCCTGTTGCACGCGCCTGGGGCATGGCCTTGCGCTCTGCTGGGGTGATTTAGCAGCTCAGTGGGTGGCCTCACCCGGCTCAGTGTGTGCCGGGGAAGGCGGAGCCGGAGGTGGGGGTGATGGGCAAAGGCCCTGGCGTCGTGTCCGTGCACCCCAGGGTGCTCTAGGGCACCTCATGTGGTGGCGAAGGTGATGTCTGGGAGCAGGCTGCCCTGAAGCCCACAGAGTTCTTCCCCTGGCCTCATAAAGCTCGCAGCCCGGTGGGTCTTCATCCAGAACCAAGGGCAGAGGGTCCCTGAAACCTGGGGCCTCCTGGGCCAGCACAGGCCAACGTACGTGGGAAAAAGGGGTATAGAAAGTGCTCAGCACCTTCAGCAAATCCATGTTCTCCTCTCAAGGTAAGACTGTAACGTGTAAATACTTTCCTCATTGCATTCTGATTTTTCCTTACTTACCCTGCCCCTTAGTTTTTCTTCATTTTTCTTCTTTGTAGAAGTGCTGGACTTAAGTCCTGATTCTGGTTATTTACCTGCTGTGTAATCCTCAGTAGTTTCAGTAACCTCTCTGAGTCTTACCTTCTTCATCTGTAAAATGGACCCAGCAATTCTGCCCCTCGATATATGAATCTCAGAAGCATTTTCACGCAGGCGCGCCAGAAAACATGTACAAGAGTGTCCTTAGGAGCATCGTCAGCAACAATGAAAGACTGAATACGACATAACAGGGAGGGCTCTTCATAAAAAGAATCGGAAGGCTGGGTGTGGTGGTGCACGCCTGTAACCCCAGCATTCTGGGAGGCTGAGGCAGGAGGGTCACAAGTTCAAGCCCGGCCTGGGCAGCTTAGCAATTTATTGAGACCCTGCCCAAGAATGAAAATGAAAATGAAAATGAAAGTAATAAAAATAAAAAGGGCTGGGAATGTGGCTCAGCACAAAGGCCCTGGTTTCAGTTCCCAGTATTGGAAGAAGAAAAAGAAGGAGGAGGAGGAGGAAGAAGAAGAGGAGAAGAGGAAGGAGAAGAAAAGATGGAAGAGGAAGAAGAGGAGGAGGAGAGAAAATAGTAACACAGTCACAGGAATATTACATAGCTATGAAAATGAGTGGTGTATATGACATATAGTGTCCCTCTATGAATCCTAGCAAAGCAACGCGTGAAAAGTCCTTCTATTAAAACGTAAATACAACGAAAATAAACAGTATACTTTAAGGTTTCCACATATTTGCAATGAAACTAAAAGAGAGCAAGGAAGTGGTGGAGTGGAGGTGGCTTGGGTGACTGGAGTTGGGGAAGATGGGGAAGGAGCCTGTGGGCAGATGAAGTTAACATCCATGTTCTAACTCTTGGGCTGGACGTACGTTTAAGCCTATTCATCCCATCTCTAAAACAAGTGATTGAAAGAAAGCATAAATAATGAAGAAAGAATAAATAACGGGGCAGCATGGATCAGTAAGGATAGTATTAAATGACTCAAGAGTTATTAAGATTAATTCAGTTTTGTGTGCACCGAGGTTCATTAAAAACGTGATTATAGGGACTGCAGGATTGCATTAAATGAAATACAGATATTCCTGTCTGTTTAACAGCTGTTTGGACTTATGACGTGTCTTTTTTTGGTCCAGTTCTGTACCTCTTCTTTAGAGAGTCTCAATGTCTTTTGTTGTACAGTACACCTTGTTTATACAGTGCTGTAAGTTTTGCTGATTGTATCATACAGTACAGTACTGTAGATTTATGTTCTGTTATGCATTACAGTACTGCATGTAAGAGTTATGCAAAGAAAAGCAAAATCATCGAGTTAGAATTACCTTCGACCACTTCTTTGTTCCGAATATTGTAATGTACATATTATATGCAATTCCTCATTTAGTGACCATTTCATTTAATGACCTGGTTGCAGGAACAGAACTTGGTTGTTAAAGGAGCATCTGTAATGTAAATCACAGCCTACTAGGGCACTATTCCCAGTAGGTGTTCAAGAAATAAACTAATCTCTCCATTCTCCCAGGAAAGTGAGGAACCTTATAATCTTGGTCCCCATAACTTGGGATTCTGAGTCCTTTGATTCTTTGGACACTGAATCCTCATTCACTTACCAACTTCCTTTCATTTCTTCCCTTTCTCTCTCCCTCTCCTCTCTGGAGAGAGATCTCCAGAGCAAATAAAACTTATTTTCCTATGTCACAGAGTTACAGAGACAGACTATATGAGAACATGTGAGACAGTTCTTTTCTTATGTGTCCTCCAATCCCTTGGGGGACAAAACGAGGATGACACGATTCTTGAGCCTGGGGAGGCCTGCTCGCAGTGAGACAAACATTGGACCACGCTGTCAGTTGTCAGAGGGCAGACACATTGACGTGATCTGTAAGCATCTAGGAGGATGCTGGAGGGAGAAGGCCAGAGACTGCACCTGGGATGGTGTCTGAATGATCTAATGCAGAGAAACTTGGAGTTGGACCAGGAATTGTCAGACCTAGATTAGAACCTCGAGTTTCCTGCTCATACACTGGTTACAGGCAGGCAAACTAGGTAAGCTCCCTGGACCCTGCTTTTCGCATCTGTGTACTGTAACTTGGAGTATAAATTACTCACACACACACACGCACACACACACACACACACACACACACACACGCACTACCATGGTTTACAGAGTAGACCTTGAAAAAAGTTTTGCTGACTCTGAATCCCATTTCCTCTCTAAAGCTCTAGTTTCCCTCTAGACTGATACACCTCAACCAGAGGAAAATGGCTTAAACTAGATTTGGCAAAAAAGTGTATGATTTTGAATTTTAACACTGATAAACTGGTGGGGTAGACAGATTATAGTTCCTGGTTCCGGTCTGTGCTCTCTGACCCAATATACGTCAGACAAGATACAAGCGACATGCACTGTGCCTATTTTCTGAAACTTTGTGTTAGATGGAACCAGGTGAAGGAGACCAACACAGCAGGCCTTGGGGGGAAATGAGTCAGTGAAAAGCTGTTCTGGAGAACTTCAACGGTAATGGAAGCTAGAGACAAGTCTTGGAGGTGATGGTGTTTTATAACCAATTGACCTTTTAAAAATTGCTAGACTTAGCCTGAGAACATTATCTCACTTTTCCTCAAAGAGTGACTTAGCTCAGCCCAGTAGCACTATTCAGTCTGGGTCTGTGACACAGACAGGAAGCTTGGGGTGAACTCTGCTAGTTATTTCCAAAAAGAGATACCCTGAGCACACATTATGTGCAGGGCACGGTGCTAAGGTTATATGTATACAGTACATTAGAACCCCCCCCCCCCACGGTATCTAACTGCTCAATGTCTCCAAATACTCATTTTCCCGGTAAGAAACTGACTTGGTGGCAGTTTCTTAGGTCAGATGGGGTTACTCAGGGGTAAACAGTGAGAATGTGGGTGCAGGAACTGGGGGGGGGGCGGAGGTGACTGATGGCGGTGGGTGCTGCCCGTCACCACAGACAGGAAGTGCGAGCGTCCTGCGTCTCGGGTCACACCAGGCTGTCTGTCTCAGAGGTGGGGGTGGTGGCTGTGGATTTTGACTTGACAGCAGCTATGAGACTTGGGAGGGAGGCCCCTGGAGGCCACCAGCTTCCCAGTTGGAAATATCTTGCCACAACTGACCTTTCCACACCACCAATCCTGCCACACCAGGCAGTAAACACAGGGGGACTAATGTCTGCTACAGCCCAGCTGTATTCACCTTTAACTGGGATGAAAGTCTTGCCCTGGACTGATAAAGCTTGGTGAGATTTCATCAGTTAGAATTTGGAGGGATCAAAGATTTATAAAGGGCCCTTTGGGTTCCCTGCTCATTATCCAGGAGCAGAATTCTGTCCTCTTTTCCTCTTTGAAAGTATGGTCTGTTTCTCCCCCTCCCCACCCTCCTATATATTTGAAGTTCTGGAGTATTTGCTTGTCTTTGAGAGCACGGAAAGGCCTTTTACATGTAGGAGGTTTTTAAAAGATATATGAAAGTGTTTTATAAATAGTGAAGGTTACATAAGTGTAAGGCGATGCCTGTGTGACACCTTCCTCTGCAGGTGAGGCTCTGATCTCATTCCCACTGGGAGCTTTCCTCCCTGCACTGAGCCTGACCTACACTGGATGCCCGGGATGTCAGCTTACATAAGATTTGGCTAAATTGAATCCAGTCCCTCTTCCCAGTCCAAATTTGATTTGGTTTATTTCAATTAAAATTTTTTTTACTAAGTGTTCACTACATGCCCAGGCACCGTGGACAGCTGAGATATCTAGGAGAGTGAAATATGCATGGCTCTTGTCTTCAGGGAATTGGAAGTTCAGTAGAATGGCCAAAAAAAGAATGGAAATCTTTTTGTGAAATAAAATTTTAGATAAAATCCAATACATAAAATTCAGAAGTTGCTGCTTTACTCAAGATGGAGGCAAGGGAGAGGAAAGGGAAAGGAGGTGGAGAAGGAGGAGGAGGAGGAAATTGGGGGTCCTGCGGGCTGGGCCTCACCCTTTCTCCTTGAGGACCTTCTAGGGTTTCTCAGAGGCCACTCCAAACAGCAATGGTCCCACAAGGCTCCCAGAAGAACATAGGAGAACACTTTCATGGCTCAGGGGTGGGAAAACAATACTTAGCACACAAAAATACTAAGCATAAAAGGAAAAAAAGAATAAATCAGACTGTATAACAATGTAAACCTTCCGCTCATTAAGTGACTGTTAAATGGGGAAACCAGATTGGAACAAATATTTGCCATACATAGTCCCAGAACTCCTACAACTCAATAGAAAACAAGCAAAAGGCATTTTGAAACATTGCTCAAAAGACTTAAACAGGAAGTTCATTAAATAATGTACATAAGTGGCCGATAAACCAAATTTTAAAAACCAGGCTAATAATCAATCATTAGGGAGAAGCAAATCAAATAATTTGCCAATAACTTGTCTTGTAAATAGTGGTGCCAGAGTTTGAAACAGACACATGTCCTTAACTAGTCAGTTCTATGGATCTCTGCATAGTTGGTATTTCATTACTATAACTAAACACTCAAGACAATTAACTTATAAAGACACAATGTTTATTTTGGCTTATGGCTCTGGAAGTTCCAGTCCAAGAACCATTCTTTGGGCCTCTAGTGAGGGCAGTACATCATATCAGGAGTGTGTGGTGGAAAAAAACTACTTATATCACAAGCCAGGAAGAAAAGAGACTGAGACCAGGGTCTACAATCTCCTTTAAGGGCATGCTCCCCATGATCTAAGCACTTCCCACTAAGTCCCACCTCTCCAAGCTTTCACTACCTCCTGGTAGCCCCACACAGGGGACCATGCCTCTAACACCCAGAACTACTGGGGAGACTCACTCAAGCCATAGCAATCCCCAAGGGCATTTTTCTTTAGTTACGAAACTTTTTCTCATATCCCTTCTCAGCCTCCAAATTATTTTTATCTATGGCACTAAAGCCATGAGAATACAGCTACATTTCCATAGATGTCAATGGTTATGTAATTTTCCACTTATGGCCATAGAGACCTCTTTTCTAAATTCACAAATGACACATTAATATTTCTCTTTAATGGGGAATAGTCTCCCAGTGGGCCGCAGTTACTCCCCATTGTCAACACGCAAACCTGCATTTCTGTTAGCGTTGCACCATAGTGGTTCGCTCCTGACCCTACACAGCTGCATTTGTGAAGTACAAATGACAACTGAAAAGAGTGCTAAGAGACCCCCAGTTCAGAGTTCTAAAAAGCTGTCTTGGGCACTAGAGAACATTTTGAAAAATAATGTCAGGCCTCTCAGTGAGTTTACTCTACAAACCCTCTAGAATGTGTAAAATGAACATCCTCACCACAAAAAGGGTTGGTAAAGATGTGGCACTCCTGAAATTCTTATACAGTCCTCGTGTGAATGCAAAATGGTGCAAAGCACTTGCAAAAGCAGTTTGGCACTTTCCCGTAAAGCTAAATGTACATCTACACTATGAACCAGCTACCTCACGCAAAGTTCTGAAAACATATCTCCACAAAAAACGATTTATGCAAGTGTTTATAGTAGTTCTATTCACAACAGGAAAGAATTTGAAACGTCCTCATCAGGCAAGATGATGGATAAATTGCAGTTTATTTATACCAAGGAGTATAGGAAGGTACTAGCGATAAATGTACCAATGAATATAAAGAGTGTGCAGAGTGAAAGAAGGCAGACAAGAAGGCCTGTAAGATTCCATTTCTGTGAAATTCTAGAACAGCAAACTAATCGATGATTTAAAAAATTCAGAAAAGCGGGTGGCTGGTTGGAGTGGAGCGGGGTGCGATGACAGCTGCAAACCGGGAAAGGGGCACAAGGGAGCTCTGGGGCATGATGGAAACCAAGAGTTGCTGTATTTGTCAGGAATACTTGAACCACAACTGCTAAGATTCAAGCCTTTTGCTGTGTGTCAATTATAGCTCAGTACAACATGTTAGGCGGCGACACTGTGGGAAGGCAAAACTGTGAAAAGATCAGCGGTTTCCAGGGGCTGAGGGAAGGGAAAGACAAAACGCAGACCACAGTGGATTTTTAGAGCTATGAAACTACTCTGTGTGATACTGTAACGGTGACCACCTGTCATTAGATATCACCAAACCCCTACAGTGTACAACACCAAGAGCAAAGCCTTATGTAAACTGTGGACTTTGGATAATAATGATGGGTGAGCGCAGATTGTCAGTTGAAAGAAGTGTACCACTCTGATGGGGGTGTTGGTAATGGGTGAGGCTGTGCGTCAGGTAGGATGGAGAACATGAGAAATCTCTATACCTTCTGCTCAGCTGTACTGTGAATCTATAATGGTTCTAAGCAATAAAGTCTAATTAAAATGTGAGGCAAATGAATCACTAGTGTCTATTTTCAAGAAGGCATGGCCAAGACCTTTTGGGACACTTTTCTCAAAAACAACTCACAAGTCACTAGTAGAAGATACAGAAAAATAAATGTCAGCTCAATGAAACTGGGTAATATCTATAACCCACAGAAACATGTGGAGATAGAAAGCAGAGGGAGCCATGACAAGTGACTTACCAGAAAGGACAGAAGCCAACCTCCAGCCCGGCAGGTGAGGTGATTGGATGATTGACCAGGCGCAGCTTCGGCTGCCTGGGGAACCCCAAAAAGGTCCGATCCTAGAGGACTGAGCAAGAGGGTGGATTAGGGGGCTGCAGACGCAGGACTGTTTGAGAGCCTGCAGAGGACAGAGAATCACCCTCCCCTCTATTCCCCTAATGCACCATCTGTATGAACCCACAAACCCCTTCTTCATTTACCTTTCTGCAAATCTTTTTTTTTTTTTTTCCTTTCTGCAAATCTTAACACTTCTAATGGCCCAGGATTTAGGAAGCCAAAAGCCAAGGAGATCTGCAGGCTGCTTTTGTTTTCCCACTCTATAATATGTTCCTACCAAAATAAGGTACAGAGTTAACTATTTGCTTAAGTGGGGGAAGGGAAAGAAGAAATTCTAGGCAGGAAACAGAGGTTAATATTCCCACCTAGCTACTTACACATGTGTGTGTATTTTACATTTTCTAGTATTATACCTAAGGCAGCATTCCACCATAAAAGAATCCATGAGGTAAGGCTGACACTATTATTCACTATCTGATTCATAAGGGAAACTGAGGCACAAAAGGTGATATGACCTGTCCAAGGTTACTGCTTAACCAGAACAATTGGCTCTAGTCTCTCTGCTCCAAGATACTATTCTTCCACTATTTGATGATTGCTTACTGTTCCTCAAAAACATGAAGTGACAGAGGAGAGAGAGAGAGAGAGAGAGAGAGAAGGAGAATAGTGTATGATTCTATTTCTATGCAACTCCAAAAAATGCAAACTAATCCATAGTGACAGGAAGCAGACCAGTGATTGCCTGGGGATTCTCAGGAGGGAGCTGGGAAGCAGGGATTACAAAAGGCACAAGAGACTTTTGGGTAACGGATGTGTTCACTATTTTGAATGCGGTGACTTCATTTTGTTTGCTTAGGTCAAAACATACCGAATTGTCCACTTTCCTCATGTATAGTTTATTGTACAGTGATTATACCTTAATAAAGCTATTTAAAAATATATGGGTAGAAATGAATCAGTTGCTGGAAGGCCACACAACAGTCATTTCCACTTTTTTAACTTTTGTGGAACTTCCGTCTATATGCTAGACATACAGAGTGACACAGGACCTGCCTTCGTGGGGACTTACTAAATGGAAGTCAAGAGAGGAAACATTTACCAAGAGTCTAACATATTAATCTTTTGTGATCTTCACTAAACTCTGTGTGATGGATATTATCATCAGACCCATTTTGCTAGCAAGGAAACTCTCAAGCCAGTAATAATTAGTGTTTGAAGGAGCCAACAACTGACTCCTCTCTTTTCCCGCTGGCTTCCCAGTTCTAAATCCTTCGACATAGGAGTCAGACACCTAGCAAAGAAAATGGCAGCTTTCCTACTAATACAAACTGGCTCGGAGGGCTTGGCTGAGAGCCAGAAGCTGCCTGCTTGGTCTGCTAGTAGGTTCTCCTGAGGTGAACTTACATGTCCAATTGCAGCCTTTCCCTGAAGCCCTGCTAAACTTAACCACTGCAGGGACTATGGGCTCCCTGGAGACAGGCCACTGCCGAGGAGAAGTGGGCATGGCCAGTTCCCTTTTCTAAACTCACTAACCAGGAAGTCGCTGCTTTCCACGGGTAGGGCTGCTTAAATTTGGGGAGAAAGTTAAGAAGAGATTAACATTAGGGCAGCCCTTTCACAGGAAAACAGCTGAATCAGAAAGAAGCAGAACCCAGGTTCACATGGATTACTACAGCAGGGAGCTTCATTCTGAAAGTTCTATGCAAAATAATTTCTGTATGCTGTCTCCTAAATTAAGTGGACTAAGGCACATTTGATTTAAAGGAACCCATCAACAGATGAATGCATTAAAAAATGTGGTCTATTTACACACAATGGAGTATTGTTCACCTACAAAGAAGAAGGAAATTATGTCATCTGCAAAAAATGAGTGAAACTGAAGATCACCATGTTAGGCAAAATAAGCCAGATGCAGAGAGACAAGTATCATATATTTTCCCTAATATGTGGAATCTTCAAAGACAAAGATGACATGAAAGTAGAAGGGAGACTGTTCTTAGGCAAGAGGAAAGGAATAAGTGGGATGGTAACAGGAGGTGTTAGGGAGGATAATTAGGTGACATAGAATTGAAATATAGTATATGCATGTATGAAAATGCCACAATGAAATTTAATATTTTGTAAGATTAATCTCTACTAATAAAAATATAAAAATTAAAGAAACCCAGTGGTGAACTTTTTGCTAATGAGATAACTTTCTACATTCTTTTGTTCATTTAGAGGCTTTTGCACATCTACTTTGCATTAGGCCCTCACTGGGCAGGTGAGGCAAATTCATGGCCCGATCCTCAGGGGACTCAAGGACTCACAGCTACACTTAAATTACAACTCTGGCCTCAACTTTCTTTTTCAGCACGTCTTTCACTGATTCATTCTTTCCATGTCTTCTATTACCCTCAAATAGGCTTACTCCCCGTGGCCTCTACCCACACACCCATCCCCTTTCTCACCCCTTGCTTTTACTTATACTATGCCCTGCACCTGGAATCTAATCCAATTAAGCAGAAATTCTTCGGCGTCTGCTATGTTAGGACTGAGAGGTACAGTGAGGGATAACACCTAACTACTGATATTGCAAGTTTGGCCTTTAAATGTCTAAATCCTCTCTGTCTCTTAAGGTCCCTCCACAGAGCCTTCTCAAGTGTCCCAACCAGCTGTGATGTCTGGCATTTGCTTGCTGGAGTATTGGAGTTGTAGCCATGACTGATGCTTTAACCTGCTCACTGGGGACTCGGCCACACCTAACTAGAGGAGCACAATGGAAACAGCCCGTAATTCTATGCTTTACCTTCATATTCAGGTCCCTGAGAAGGGACTCTTTCATTCCTCCATTTAAACATTTTTCTACCAAGCTTACAATGGGTAAGAAAGATCACAACAGATACCAGAGATCACCACTTGCTTGGCCTGTGCTGCATTGTGCTTGGCTCCCTCTGCCCCTAATTCACCTTTGCATCTTTCTCTTGCCATGGCTACAGTCCTCTCCACCCTGACCTCCTGTCACAGCTTTGCACCAGAAGCTTGGGTGACCCCAGCCACAGATCCCCTGACTCCTCTGTAATCTAGAATCTCAGCCTTTTAAATCCATCCTTTTTCATTCCATCTCGCAGTTGTCACAGTCCATCCCCAGCAAGATGAAGCTGCTCTGTTCTGGGCCTGGAGCCAGATTACGTTTTGATGTAACTCTAGGGAGTCCTTTGGGTTTTTCCAGGCTTAGACTTACCAATGTCAATGACACGGGAACAAGGTCAGGCCTTTTCTTTTCCTGCCTGTGCTGGATCAAGAAGTTGGGGAAGCCACTTCTCTTAACAGAGAAATTTTGGTTTGTACAGAAATTCAACTCAAATGATCACTCATAAAAGGGGATTTTGGCCAGAATACTGGAATATCCCATGGGAACTGGACAGAGATGCTGCCCAGCTGGGATTAGAAACCATAAGCAGAGCCCTAAGGAACCCAGAAGCCCTGTCGCTCTCCCCTTCTCTGTTTCTGTCTGTGCACTTACGCACACTTTCCTCTCCTTCTAGTTCTATTTCCCAGTTCGCATGGCAGAAAATGGCCAGCAGCTGCCATGTTCACATACGTAGCAGCCCTAACTCTGAGACATTGAGAGGGAGACGATCCTGTGTCTCAGTCTCAGGTCCCAAATTCCCCAACTGACCCAGCTTCATTAGAATGGGCTCGCTCTGGTCAAGGAAGGAAGGTCACTTTACTTCTTACTTCCTGGTTGCTTCTGCTGCGACCACGCGGATGCAGGAGGAGACATCCCTAAGATAGGGCTACTGAGGCCACAGTCCAAAAGGCATCTCTCAGACCCTCTCATGGGGGACATATAGGTGGTCACCCCTCTGGGAAAGTGGTTTGTCCCTATTCTGTATCCAGTCATTTGGACACTTTTGCTGGTACAGTGCAATAAACATAATATTTCTGCCCATTCTTGGGCTTATCTTCTACCCCAATCCCTATTGCTGCTTAAGGCCTGAAGGGCAGAGACAGACTTGGACTCATTTTTACCTGCCATGCTTATCCATTGCCTACAATCAGTGGCTTTACCTTGTGTTTGCTGAGAGAATGTATCACTTACATGTACCAAGAGTTGTTCTAGGCCTATTACATGTTAACTCATTTAATCCTTGAAATAACCCTCTGAGGTAGACACCCATGAGGAGACCAAGGAGGGTGCTGAATTTTCCAAAATAACACAGCTCCTAGATGACAGAGCCAACATTCAGACCCAGGTGTCTGAACTCAAATTCTGGCTCCTGAACAGCAAAGTCTGTCACCTCTCCATCAGTGTTGGCGAGCGTCTGCTTTGCTTCCTAGGATTTTTCCAGGGAGCCGCATCTGGACACCCACACTGGCGGCAGTATTCCTAGACAAGAGGGGAAGGAGGAGACAGGAAATACCTGGCCCTTCTTCCTTAGGCAGAATTGGCTATGCCTACATCTCACCTGTGCACAGGTAATTCTTTAATTCCTTGTAATTCTTTCCTTCACTGATCTGTTTACCTGTCTGTTTTATATACATGACAAATAGAGTTCTTTTTAAATATACTTAACGTATTTTATTTTGAATAAAAGCATTGCCGGGCAGTTCAAGTATAAAAATAAAAAAAATCAGCTATCTCTCCTTCTCCTCTTCTGTCTCATGTTTCTCCAGAGCAAACCACTTTCAACTTGAAGATTAGTTATTCATGGAGTATTTCCACTATATTTCTAACTTGTAGAGCATGCAGCTCTCTCTCTCTCTCAATTCAATTTTAGACATTAGTTACTGACTTCCTATCATGGTAAAGAGAATTTTAAACTCATATACATTCCTTCTTTCTCTTTTAAGCCACTGCCCTTCCCATTTGTAGTTAACAAAGCTTTTCTTATCACGATTATAGGGGTCCAGTGTGATATGGCTATAGCCATCTTGGTTATAACTCTATCTTGTCCGCCAGTGACCCTGGAACACATTCCACACCTTATAGGACAAACAAAGTCATTAAGAGAACTGAACGTTTTGTGCAGGCCACAGATACTCAGACTTTTAAACTGATGTTTGGCATGCTAACAGTTTTTGAGACAGCCCAGGTACATCCTGGTTGGCTGTGGCCCAGGTTGTCTTGCTTAGCATACAAACCCTGTTCCTTTTGCCTTGGCGTATGGGGATCCTCCTGTTTTGCTTCTGTCCATGAGTTCTTAATAAATTGCACCTGTACAACCCTGGATTTGTTTGCTTCTTTCTTTTTTTATTTTTATTAGTACATGTTGGCAGTACATAATGTTTACATTCCTTGTGTGCAGTTAGTACATGTACCTAACACACCTTGGTTTCTTTTTTTATCCCCTTTCCCTCCCCTCCCTTTCTCTCCCTCCATCTCTTGATCCTCTTCCTACTTGAGAAAGATCTGCCTCCCTACTTCCTATTACCTATCTTTTATTTTGCTCTTTATTTATACTTTGGGTTTCTCATATAAGAGAAACTATGTAACATTTACAGTTGTGTGTCTGATTTATTTCACTTAACATTATAGTCTCAAGTGCATCCATTTTTCTACAAATGACTCAAATTTATCTTTATTTTTATGCCAGCTGGTTCTCCTATGTCATTTTTTCCTGAAACAATGGTTGCATAAGTATTGTTTCCTGCTAAGCCAGGTAGTACATCGCAGTTACAAATCTGTTCTTGTACTTTATTTTGTTTTTCCTGGAGTTAGTAATTGCCTTCTTTTTATTTGTTTAGTTTTCTATCAATATCTAAGTCCTCCAACATGCTCCTGTGGCTCTGTGAAATAAGGCTCAATAATACTGACACATTGTCTGCCTGAGAAGTGTGTATTTTCGCTCTGAGACATCTTTCCTGGGACCTCTGAGCCCATATTCAGGACTGGTTTCTGTCTAGTGTTTTCTTGTCCTTTCCCTTGCTGACTTCTGAGAATCCCTTTTATTTCTCTCTTGTCTCCTGAATCTTCTCTTTCACCTCATTCTCTTTCTTGTTTTACGGGCTTCTCTCAATAGGACCTACATATTTTCCAGTGTGACCTTCAAAGGAGGGGTACCTGGGAGATGATTTTGAGACTTCATTCCTTGTTCACTCTTGATTTGCATGATATAAGGTCCCAGATTGAGAACAGTTTTCACTTAGAACTTTGGCAGTATTACTCTGTGTTGTCTTCTGTTTTCATTGTTGTTCTTGAAAAGGCTTATGATGTGCTGATTCCCCCACATTGTTTGTGGCCTGGTGATCCTTGAATTTAAGAGCATGACACTAAAACTATGGCTGAGAACTCTTTATCAATAAGCAGGTCTTTGAGAACACCTGGTTGTTTTTATTCCATGGGGGACCCTAATGGTCAGCATCTGTAAGTCTCTTTTCTGGAATGGTTTGGTTTCTTCTTTGGAAAAAGATTCCCCTGGGGCTGGGGCAGGAAGGAATAGTTATTGCGTTGTCAAAGCAGAGGGGCCTGGGACCTATTTTCTGTGTGGTTCCAGGGTGGAGGAACCAGCAAAATCCTCGGGAAGGCAAAGGACGGTCCACAGACAGAGATGGAAAAGGCTCTTGTTGACCAAGAGATGTAATGGAGTAGCAGAGGGCTGCTGGACCTGAAGGACTTGTAGAGAGGGATTGACAGTCTCAGCAGAAACCCAAATCTGTTCATCAGTGCGGATTTATACAGTGGCACTGAATAAAGTCTCATGACCCTGGTGCCATAAAGCCTCATGGCAGGTGTCTTGGGAAGATCTCTCTGTCTCTCTCTTTTTCTGTCTGTAGAAGGAGGCTCTGATTGAAAAATCATGGTAAGCTAAGAGAAATAAAGAAAATAGTAGTTTGTGGACTGAGATTCATAACTGGTGCATGCACATTCGCAAATTAACTAATGCCAAGTGTATCAAATACTAACAACATAAAAGAAATTCCTAGACCCCACACAGGAGTCTGGATAAGCTTCTGCTCACAGCCCAGTTTCTGTATTCTCGGTCCAGCCTGCATCCACTATTGGAGGAGGCTGCAGATCGCTTCTACCCATTGATGTTACACATCATTGGGGAATCACCAACTCTCCAACCAGAAAGTCAAGCAAACACAGTTGACATTTCTGGAGAGGACATTAGTAGTTCAGTTTAGGAATAACATGTGTGGGGACACATGTGCACATGCATGCCAGGATGAACTGGCCTTCTGAGAGAACAATGGGAAGAGACGGGGGAACCAAGCTCAATTTCGGCCTGATGCCTCCCTGGGGGTCTGTGAGTGGAGCCCTGGTGCTTCTAGAGATGTAATCACAGTCCTAAGCAGGTGTCTGGGATGGGAGTCTGATAGCCCCAGAGAGGCAGGGTGGGAAAGAGGTGCAGTCGGGGCACGGAGGCATATGGCAGGATGCTGACAGGACTGGACACTCTGCTGAGCCCTGGTGCAAGCATCTCCCCCCTTCCCTCTTCCAGCTCCCTCAGAGCCCCAGCACTGAAGGCAATATGTCACCATATTTTCAGCAGTTCTGTTAAATTGCGTCTCAGAGAAGCACAAGACTAATCTCCAGAGGTTTGCATGTTTGATTCACACCTAACGTGGCAGCTGTCTGCTGTCAGGGGAAATACTTCTGCATATATTTCCAGCTGCAGTCCGGGACACAGTCTTCAGCCTTAAAGCCATTTTGCTTGTCTTGTTCGGGCCTTGGGGAAAGTGTGAGTGGTGCCATGTCAGCACTCCTTGCCAGGAGTGACTAGGCACTGGCATTTTGGGACGATAGAGACCTGGCCCAGGGGAGGGAGACTGGCAAGTGGTGACAGCAACCTTGCATCATACTGAAGGTGACAGTGTGCTTTCTTCACAAGTGCATGCAGATTGCATTCTAATAACACCTTGTGCCGATCTCAAAGGGCCTTAAGCAGAGAGCCTCGTTAAAATATCATGGCAGCCTCACGAAATACACAAAAACTTCTGTGCTTTACATTGCAAAGAGAGAAACTGAGTCCTAAAATGTTGGCTAGGTAGCCCTTGCATACCCAGTAATAGAAAGATCGAGAAGTCCACATTCATTTTCACGGGTTCTTTTTCTCTCCATTCTCTCTGGTCAAATTACCTATCCTAAAAGTACAGTACTGATTTATCACCAGATGGCTAAGTCTGTACATGCAACCTGCTTACTAGAAGAAGAAAATCCAATGACAGTGTAAGCCCATGAGTGTGGATCCCATTCTCAATCTTGCAGCTCTCCTGCAGTGTCTGGAGTCACACGTGCTTTGTATCCGGCAAGCCCCGTCTGTGGCAGTGTAAACCCAGAAGTGTAGAGTCCCAGAAGGTCTTTATGGGGGCTCCATCGGTGCAGGCTGTATGGTTGAGGGGCCTGCCTGGCTCTTGGAGCCCACCTGCCCTGCACAGTGGCCGTGGTCAGGGTATCAGGAGGTGACTGTCTGGGTCAAGGGCTGGGGCGTCTGTGGCCCTGAAACCAGGTGGAGTGTACTGTCTTTTCCTCCTGTGTGTCATGGTCAGGATTCTAGGGGCGGTAGGGATCAATTCTGTGCCGATAATCTGCCTGCCCTCAGGATGGAGGATGTGTTCCTGCAATTATATCAAGCCTGAGTTTAAATTTGGTTTCTGTCACTTCATTCAAAGAGCCAGGCTGGCTTCTTAGCCTCCATAAGCCTTCAATTTCACATCAGAAAATGGAGTCATCAACTTGCATACAGGAGGACAGGCGTGACGTTTATGATAGATTTGCACTTAACTGCTTACTACCACCTCAAAATTAGTAGGTGTTATTTTTATTGGAGAAAGCCTGAAATTCTTTCAGAGAGAAAGAGCAAAGGCGGCATCAGCAAACTAGTTTGTGTTTGTGTGTGTTGGGGGAGGGGCTTGTGCTTCAGTGAAGTGCGTGCACAGAGTGTCAGCACCCTCTCTGCCCTGCCCCCACCCCCACCCTGCCCTGCACCCAGATCCCATGCTCAGCAGATCGGGAACAGTGCCGGTGGCCACACATCTGCCCAGAAGTTTGGAGCTTTGCATCAGAAGCCCAGGGTGACATCACATGCATGTCTCCTTCCCAGACTTTAGATCGGGAGATGGTGATGCAAAGCAGTGGGGCGGTGCAGGATCCGCTTTGGGGTCAGCAGTGGCGGCCACATCCGGTTTCTTGGGGCAGCGGAGCTGGCAGGGCTGTGTGGGGAGTTCCCATGTTGGTTGTGGAGTAGGCTGAGGTGTCTAACAGCCTGGCACCTGCTGGGCTCTTGTCACAGTGACTTTGTGGAGGGGTTTTGGCTGCTAGATTTCCTTTTGTTCCTGTCTGTATTCTGAAATACCACAAAGATTCTGTGGGCTCCCCCGAACTCCTTACAGTAGGTTTTTTTCCATTTCCGTCCTTACCAAAAAACCTGATTAGTGCCCTTCTTAAACCCTCTTACTCAAAATCATTCTTCTTTTTTTTTTTTATTTTTTACCAAACACATGTATTGGTACATTGTATACATAGTGATCACATTCATCATGGCTATTTTGTGCCTGTACATGATGTATCTAGGTTTTTTTCCCCTCTTCCCCACCCTTCCCTTGTGCTCCCCCTTCCCGATTTATAGCAGTTTATTTATATATATATATTTTATATTTTTCCATTTTTCTCTTTCCCCTTTCCTTCCTTTTTCCTTTCCTTCTTTTCCCCCTTCTCCCTTTCTAGTTCTCCTCTCTTTTGAATATTATCTTCCTTTATATACTATCTATTACACCTCAAATCATTCTTCTTTTCACTGTCTATTTCCATTATGGCATTAACCACGATTAGCAATATTTTACCAAATTGATACTTGTTCATTATCTGTCTTTCCTCACAGAATGTGAGCCCCTGAGGGACCACACCTGCCCTCTTCGCCCCTCCTCCGGCAGTCCCTCAAAGCCGCTTGTCATATTGAGACTGTCAAGCCCATCGGGGCTGAGTCCAGACTGATTGTCTGGGAGCCCACTTCTGCCACTCTGAGGCTCCAGGACCTCTGGGTGCCTCAGCTTTGCCGTCAGGGAAGGGGGATAACGGCAGTTCCTGTGTACTGTACGGTTGTGAGAATTAAATGAGCTTATATAGGTAAGGACTGCCTGGCACAGAGTGCTTCTGAACGAACAGACTTAGGAAAAATTCAGAAGACAGTAACAGTTAGTTGCTTTTCAGGATTTTAAGAGCTTTGTCCCATCACATCTTCTCCCACACCTTGAGAATGACCTTTTCTCTAGAGTCAGGTGGAAAGTGTGCCAGGTTGGGACTTTGGATCTGTTGGGTCCTGTCTTCAAGGTGGCTTTCCACTTCCGTGCACTTTACACCATCCACATTTTGTTATATAGGCGCCCGAGTCTGGTCCTCAGAGCCTGCAAAGTCAGGCTTCTCTGAGACCATTGAGTCACACCCTTTCCCCCATCCCTGTGGCCTCTTGCTGTCCTCTCTCTATCTGCTAGGACCAGTGGGACCACTACTGCTTCCGGGAAGGGAGCCCAGGACTCCAAACACACAGGAATTTCACAGCATGTCAGCCAGCAGATTGGCCGCCAACCCAAACACGGCTTCCCGGTGCTGGCTCTTCCCTGCTAGGGGAGCGTTACTTTTTCCACGACCTCAGCTCTTCCGGAGCAGAGGGGCCCGCGTGAGCCAACCGTGTGTGTATACTGTGCAAGCTGACTGATGTGGTGGTGCAACACAGCCTCGGGGCTCTGAGCCATAGATGTTTGCGACTCTATTTTAAGATTCCCAGTCTTGTCTGTTTCCCAGCAATTGGCCCTCTGTCAGAGGGAAGGGAGAGCGGGGGCGGGGTCAGTGAACCCCAAGCCACAGGCAGCAGTACTTCCAGCTGGGTGGAAATTCCCATCCTTCATGGAAGCAAAATTCCTCCCCCCGCCAAACACTGCCATCGCTGAGTGACTAAGAATTCTTCATTGGTCAGGGTAAAGTCTTGCTTGTTTTAATAACAAAATGAGGAGTGTTCATCGTTCGTATAACATCTCAGTTCTCAGAGTACTCTCTCCCATTTGTTGGGTAAGACAGATCTTATTATTACTCCAGTTTGCAATTCAGAAAACTGAGGCCCAGAGAGGTCAGTGATTTCACACAGTCACATAGCTAGTTAATCATACAGCCAGTTGGACAGACCAGATCTCCTGAATTTCAAGTTATGTTCTCTCATTCAGCAAATAGTTGTTCACTGTCTTTCCTCCACACCACGATGCCTTTCCTGTGCCCGGGAGCACCTGCGTGGTGGAGAAGGGAGCAGCCAGAAGCTGGTGTACACTAACTGCCCGCTTCCCATTCCTGTGGCTTATTTCTCCTCATTGGAGAGGACATTCATTCATGCAAACCACGCTTTCTGCGCACTGCTGCGTGCAGCTACTGTGCTCTACACGATCTACAGGAGAAAGTTTCCAAGCACATAACTATGATAAAATGTGATCAAACTGCTGACAAATATACAATACTAAGAAAGAGGCAATTTGCACTGTTGGGGGCAATGAAGAAGCCTTCAGAGTCTTCCCCAAAGCTTACGTTTTGTTTTGTTTCTGGGCTGTGGCTGATTGTACTAAAAAATTACTAAAAATTTTTATTAGTACATGTTTGTAGTACATACTGATTAGTTCATGGTGGGAAGTTGATACATGTACATAACACATTGTAATTCTTTTTTCATCCCCTCCCTCTCCCTTCCTTCCATTTCTTGGTCCCCTTTCAACCCCAGGTTTTTGGTTTTTTTTTTAAAGTCAAGCATTCTGAAGAATTGAGAGATGGTTGCAGGCGCTACCACTTAGACTCAATCGCTCTTAGCATTTGCTGTATTGCCTTTGTCTCGCTCGATATATAAGTCAACATGGATGTATAGGAAGGTACACATATATGTGGACTTACAGCTAAAGCATTTGAAAAGAAGTGAGGAGGGTCATGAACTTTACTCCTGAACATTTCAGTCTGCATCTTCTACGGATAAGAATAGTCAGAGAGTGAGTTCTGAGTTGGGTCTTGTCAGAGGAACACTTTATTGGACAAAAGGGGAGGGCCCCTCCAAAAAGCGGCAACAATGTATGAGCAGCGGGGAGTATTTTGGGGGAAAATACGTTGAGCAAGACCAGACATAGGGCCGGGAAACAGCTGGGAGAGGAGATGGGAGCAACTGACTGTACCCAGACTAAGAAGGAAGTGGGACCTGATGAGGTATGATCTGGGGGAGGTAGGAGATCCTGGGGGCTTTTAGGGGGGGAACGACATGCTCTGATTCATGTTTATTTGGCACCAGAGTGGGTAGGATGGGAAGATGGAGAAGATATGCCTGGAGGTCAGAGGGAGGGAAGTGAGGCACCATCATTGGCATGTGAGGTTTCTTTCAAAAGCAACTGAACAGATGCATTGTCATTAATTAAGCCTCTAAGCCAGTGAAGTGTGGCGATGTGTATAAGACACTACATTAATTTTGGACAGGTAGGAAGAAACCTAATTTGCAGGTGGAAATATGGGTCAGGGCCCTAGTAAGGGGCAGAGAGATAGGCTTGGGGGTATCATCTGCATACAGACTGTGGTTGAAGAAACAGCAGTGACCCTGATGGAGGCTGTAGCAGGAGCAGAAAAGGGTCCAGGCCACAGAGCCAGGCAGCATCGCCTGGAGGGCACAGATGGGAGACAGAGGAGTCACGTGATGGAGGAAGAGCCAGGATAGCCCAGGCTCCCTGCCGGATCCTCAGTGAGCAAAGATGTGAAATCCTGTGCTCCAGGAGAGGGCTTCCTTGCTGCTGCATAAGCAGAAGGCCCATGGTAAGAGCGGATGGAGGCTCTAGAGCAGGGACGGCGAACCTTTCAGAGCTTCCCGCAATACCAGCAGCCCGCCAAGGCACACGGATCGTAGGTTCACCACCTCTACTTTAGAGAAAACTGTTCACGTGCCCGAAGCTGCCGAGAGCAATGGAGGTGGCCTTCTGCAAACTGCACCTGGGAAGCTGAAAGCCCTTTTCCTCTGCTCCTCTGGCCCTTCCTCAGGAGCCAGGACCAGATGGACCTACGAGAGAAGGTGCACAATCATCTCACAAGTCCTCCCGCAGCTCAGGGCAGGAAAGAGCTGTCTGCCACTCTAGGCAGCGGGGCAGGGAGGGATCTGCCGGGAGGGCACTAAACTGAATGGACTCCACATCAGGTGACCCAAGATTCTGTGTCTTCTTCAGTGAACCCATGCCTCAGTTTCCCCATTTGTAAAAAAAAAAACTCTTTATGCCTCCGTTTCCCTGTTTGTGAAATGACAACCAGAGTACCCTTTTCAGAGTTGGTGGAGGGTCTAATGAGATGAGATTGCGATAACCATCAAAGCACGGCACTGAGGAGTTGCTCCCTACATGCATGGTCACAACTGTCTTTGCTATTGCTGCAGCCAGAGGGCTCGGGAAGCCTGAGGACTTGGCTCCTGAATGTTTCCTGGTGGCCACACTTGGAGCAGCAGGGACAGGTGCTGGTGGGGGAGGACTGGCTCAGTCACACGGCTCCCTGCGTGTCCCCCGCCCCTCCCACCTCGCCTGGCCCCCGCGCAGATGTGTGGGGCCCATTAGGGAGAGCTCATTTCTTTCTCTGCAAAGCACCCTGCGCCCCCCGCTGTGCTCCTCCCTCCGTCCACCTGGGCCCCGTTTCTAGGACAGCCACTGTGGCAGGGGTGGATGGCTGCGCGCTCGTGAAAGGACCACCTGTTCCTGTCGCTCCCCCAACTTGGCCGCCAGCCCCCGCCTCCCGCTGCTCACACAATGAACCACGTTTCTCTCTCCCTCTGCTCAGGTGTTGTGGGCACATTGTGAGAGGCACGTTTCCTTACAACTTGTACCCACATCAGAGCCAATGCGAATGCTTTGTGGAGCCTCTCATTTTCCTGTGAAACCGCTTTACTTCTGAGCCCCTGCACTGGCCCTCCCCAACCCCACGCCCTGCTCTCCCTGTCGACATGGGGCTCGGGAAGGCGGCTCAGAGGAGCCTGAGGGGCCCAGAGGGCAGGTGCCTAATCCCAGGAGACGCAAGGCCTCCGCCTTACATGCCTCAAGGGTGGCCTAGGTGAGCGCCTAGAGGCCCCTTAGGACAGTGCGGAGAAACGGCCAGAAGTAGCAGCCAGGGCCCCCCAGGACAGCTGACCAGAGGCCAGGGAGATGGCGCTGTGTGGCCCTTGGTTTGGCCGGTCTACGTAGACCTGGGTTCCGGTCCTGGTGCCTTGGTTTACTAGGTGTGTCACTGTAGGTAGGTTCCTCATCTCTTGATGTCTGCACCCCCACCGGTATGGGTGCTGTCTGTAAGGCAGGAAGCTCAGTGTCAGGTCATGGAGGGCCCTAAAAATGGTAGTTTCCCTTTCTTAAGGCAGGGCCTAGAGCAGGGACAGGTGTTAGCCTGGGCCAGCTGAAATCTCCTTCCTAGCAAACAGTTCAGTTTGGCCCACAGTGATTCCTTAGCATGAGCATCTCTAGAATCTCAGAGGAGCAGGGAAAGCTGGCACAGATCCAGGTGTGTTTGGTGCTGCTTCCAGCCCCACTTGGGCTCTGGAGCTCTTGGTGTTTGCTCAGCCCTCCTCTTCTTTGCACTAGTTTGCACTGCTTGGAGAGACTCTACTAGCCACCGCAGTGGGACCTGTCGGCAGAGATGCGTAACAGTAAGTCTCACTGCGTAATCCAGCCTACCTGGGAACCCATTTCCAGAAACTTGTCTGGGGAAAGTTCTGCTGAGAATGTTTGCAATGTACAGACCCTGGGAGGCCGGGCTGACAAAGACTCTTCCATGACATTTACCACATTTAGTGTTGAATTCTTTCATTCAGTTGTTCAGTAATTAATGAGTACTGTATCAGATTCTGGGGTTCTTGCGCAAGATTTAGGGTTCCTGGACTTGCCTAAGTAACAGCCACATCTCCAAAGCATCTGGGAACAGAGGAGGCTGCCTGAGTGCCTTGGAACTTCAGACTGTCTGATTTACTGAGTTTCCCAAGAAATGAGGGTAGATGGCCTGGGACACAAACAGCTACTCATGGGGGTTTTCCTGGTGAAGATCTTTCAGTTCTTTGCCCCTACACACACAGAATTTGCGAGTAAAACACACTTCCTCCCCACCTGTTCCATAGCCCTGTTCTTGACGTAACAGTGAGGCTGTTAGCTGTGCTCTGTCCTTGCCCGCCTGTTACATATCAGAGCTGGCTGGTACCCTGCTTGGAGACTGTGGTGGGGAGTGGTGGTCAGAATTCCTCTGCTCCACCCTGAGGGTGGTATCTGTTGGGGCTCCCCAGCATATGTTTCCTGCCTGGAGACAGAAGCACAGTCCTGAGTGCAATACCTGCCCGCCTTTTTAGTTCTGAGGTTAAAAACAAAACAAAACAAAAAGCTTCATCCTTAGCTGCAAAATATAGGGAATTGGAAATGTAAGAATCACCTTTCAGTCATTTACAAATGTTGGGCCTGCTTCCCGTTCTCCATTCTTTCACTCTGAATGGACTCTCAGGGCCTTGGAAAATGTCTAAATGGGAAAGATCTGGATTTTGAAAACTTTGTTTCTAAGTCTTGGTGAATGGAATTGAGACGCTCTTAGGAAAGTAACATTCATGACAAAGGTGAAGAAAGGGATGAGTAGATACTGTCAGAAAGAGGAAGTCATTTAGAAACCCAGAATTCTTAGGTAATTCTCCCCTTTGGAAATGGCAGTATTAGGATAAAATGGAGCCCACTTAGTGCCATTGATTTAGTTGGTCCTTTAGGGAATGTATTAGACAGTGGCAGAGGTGGTGGGCAGGCGTCCTTGCAGACAGGAGCCAAGGTAGTATGAAGTGGAGAGCCAGGGGGAACTCAGGGGTCTGGAGGCGGGTGGACAGTCGGTTCAATGTCAGGCCACCAAGCCCACCAAGCCAGGCCACCAAGCTCAGGGCATATGAAGGACCGAGACAGCAAGAAGAACCAAGAAAGCATAAACCCCAGGGAGCCAGGCTCCACTTATGAACAGGCAGGAACCCAGGAGCACAGAGAGGAACAGAGGTCCTCAGGGGCCAACACCTCCCGAAGACTTTCGGAGCAGAAAGTCTGGCTCCTGAGTCCCTTCCCAGTGGGAACCAGGGTCTGCTGGGAGTAAGGCGAGATGGGAAAGGGGACTGGGAATGCAGAGCTCAGATGGTAACCAAGGCACTCAGCAGAGAAAGGGGCTTTCCACAGCCTTACAGAGAAACTGCATACACAAGGGACTGGGGAGTGAAGAAGCAGAAAACTCCAGGGTCAGTAAGGACACCACAGAGAGGGGAGGAAGAGAATGTGGAAAATGTGAGTAGGGACCAAGGAATGGGGCGAGCAAAGAAGAGGGATGGGGGAGGACACAAGTAACATCCTACAGACATTACAGAGACAGAGGGATGAGTTGTAGCATCCTGCCATTATTCCCCAAGGACATGCTTTGTTCTTCTCCTAGTGAGCCAAGTCTGAGCTGCAGAAAACACTGCACGGCAAGCCAACATGGTGCGTGGCTTAGGAATATGGGCTCTGGAGTTAGACCTTCAGGATCAAAACCCAGCTCTGCACTCTCCTCGCTTTCTGCCCATAGATGAATTACTTCCCATCTCTAGTGCGGCTTATTCACTCAAAGTAAGGGCAATATGTTACTCTCTTACAGGCGGCAATTGTGAGAACTGTCAGATAATTCAGGTCAAAGCATGTAGAACAGAGGCTAGCACATGACAAGTGTCCAGTAAACATTAACTTTCATTATTTGTGTTGAATCACAAGCCATCTTCCCAGTTGATAGTCATGGGCCATGAGTATGCTAAATTGACATGGTGTAGGTGATGAAGACAAGGGAAGGAAATGGTCCCTCCCTCAGGAGCTCGCAGAGGAAACCGGTGCTGATCAATTCTGTGAGTGAGTTCGGGGTAAGAGAATCACTGAGGCACATCCGCTTGAATGGTCAACTCTGCTTGGAAATGGGGTGAGGTGGGGGAGTTAGGGAAGGTCTAGGGGAGGAGAAGGTGTTTTGAGCTAGGTTTCAGAAACCTGGTAGAAAAGCCAGTTGGGTGTAGTGGAGTACTCTTGGAAGCTGAGGCAGGAGAATCACAAGTTTGAGCCTACCCTGGGCAAATAAGCAGTTTAGAAAGACCCTATTTTGAAATAAAAAAATAAAGAAGGCCTGGGGATATAGCTCAGTGGGAAGGTCCTGGGTTTAATCCTTAGTACTGGGGAAAAAAAAAAAAGCAAAAGAAAAGAAGAAAAAAAGAAACAAAGAAAAATGAGAAGAGAAGAAAAAAGTGGAAAAGCCAAAAAGAGTCAACATTAATCTATAGTTCCAGGGCTCAGACCAGCAGTCACATCTGTTTGTGAGTGTGGATTGGCTGGAAGGGGCACAAGGGAAATTTCTGGAGTGATACAATTATTCTGCAGCTTGACTGGATACTGAACACATGGGTGCACACATTCGTCAAAACCCATCGAACTCTATACTTAAGATCTGTGCGTTGTATTATGTGAATGCTATCTCAACTTATAAACAAAATAAATTTATTGAAAACTATTTTTCAAATCAGCAGTATGGGCTTGGGGCACAGTGGGGCGGGGAGTGAATGCAGGGACCTTTGAGCTGGGAGACGTCATGCTCGGTAGCTGGCAGTATGGCGCTCAGCAGAACCTGCCGATTGCTGTTTGGCTGGCGCTCAGGATAGGAGGCGAAAGACATGAAAACCAGGAGCTGGAGCCTTAAACGCCACACAGAGGCATCTAGAGGTCATCCTCTAAGCCTGAGGGCGAGGGAGGGAAGAGGAGAGGAAACCAGAAGGACCAACACAGCAGCAAAGTGAACTGTACCCTCTGCCCCAAAGGGCAATAGGGGAAAACACTCATTTCCTACCCCCGGGCTGCATGGGGGGACGTCTCCCCAGGAGTGGAGGAGGCCCACAGTTTTTGTCATAAGCTGGTAGGGAAATCCCCAGGGACTATTTTACATCCCATGGAGGTAATTGCTGCTCCTTATCCAGCTGCTTCAGGATACATGTCGTCCCAGCTGGTTTCATCCTCTTAAACCTAAAAGTGATATCCCCTTATGCCCCACATGCCAGTATCTAAGGAGCTTCTAAATCCTTCTGCATCCTCACTCTGCCCCCAAACTACAACAGGCTGTTCTTAGCTGCTGCTTCAGCTTGGAGCAGGCTCCCTTCCACCTGTCCCGTGTCCAAACCGTACCACCTGCCATGGCTGCCCAGCCCCTGCTCCCTCACTTTTTAATACTGCCAATCCTCAGATCCGCCTACTCCTTCACACCTGTTTCAAACAACAGACAATAGTTCCTTTCACGTTTCCCCTCCCTACCGTGGAGATGTGTTTTCTAGGCCAGATTATGAGGTCCTTAAGTGAGGGACAGCCTTACAAGTGGTTCCCCTCCATTTGGCAATACAGTAATTTCTTAATGAATATTTATTGGTAGGTTGATGATTAAATTTGGAGAAACCAGACCTTGATAGGAATCATTTGTGCACAATCAGAAATAGACCGTTTTCATTTCCTCTACCCATTTTCAGTAGACAAAGATTCTGTCTAGACTTCTGCTGCCTTGGAAAGGGTATCCTGGGGGCTCAGCGGGGCTGACAGACATGAAGGGCAGTGTGGCTGGGACACGGTGGGATGTTTAATCCTGACTTCAGCTTTGCCCAGATTGCTGATCCCAGATGACCCAGGCTGCAGAGCTGTGTCCCCACAACCTCCACTACTTTGAGATCACAGCTACCTTGAGAGGACCGGGCAAAAATGAGGTCAGGTTTTGTCAAAGCCAGTGTAATTCACAAGTGAGTTCAACCGGCTGGATTTACAGCCACTGTCTGGTCATCTGCCTTCCTGAAATTGCAGGTACGAACCGACCTGCTGGGAAGAAAATTCGGGATAAATTGTGAACTTCAAAAAGTTTCTGCCTGGAAACTGAAGTGGTAACCACGGCAACCAGGAGGCAGGTTGAACTCAAGAGAGGGCTCTTCATTTTCAGCAGGGAGCTTTGTGCTGTCAGATTTGCCCGTCTGTGCACTGTGAGTTTATCCCTTTGTCTCTTCGCTTTCTTTGTTGAACACGAGAAAGTACAACTTCAGGAATCTGGAGATGGGGCCTCGGTCTCAGCTGTTTCCAGTTCCAGGGCGCTTACTAAAGGGCACCTCAGGTGTTTTGTTGTCTGCAAAATGGAAATTTAAAACCTCTTCTCACCTAGTCACAGAGACGCAGAAAGGACATGAAGATTTGAGGGGATTCTCTGCATAATCAGTATTATTGTTGTCATGCAACCATGTCTGGGCTGATTTAAACATGGGTTTGATCCATCCATAAACTCATTTTTGTTGCCTGGAGATCAGCTGTCTCACAGACAACGCCCACATCTTCGCCTGGCAGCTGCACAATGAAAGCGTGACTCGGAGCACGAGCAGCACTAGGTGAAGCCACAACCTTCAGCTGACCAGCTCCGCCCACAGAACGTCCTGCTGATGGGGCCGGGAAGGCTGCTTCGCCCTGGGGACAAAGGACCACTGAGAAACACACATGTCCGCAGGGCAGCCTCCCGCTCCTGGCCGCTGCCCTTCGCCAGCCCAGCCTGGGCCTGTGAGGAAGGAAGAAAAGCTGGCTTGGCAAGAAAGGAACGAGGGTGGGATGCTGGTGTCTGAGAGAGATGGGACTGCTCTGGGCAGGGATACAGGAGTCCTGCTGGCTTTGTTCTCTACAAATGAACCAGGACATTCGTGAAGGGCCGTGACTGGCAATTCAGAGTGTGCCGTTTTGACTAACTGGGTCATGTTCCACAGGCTCTGGCTCAAGGAGGGCATCTACTCCAACAAATGATCTCACAGGGTTCTGATTTTGGCCCCTGTTTCCCCAGCAGACTTAGCCACTAACTCACAGGCCCTCCCCTCCTTCTTTCCCTTTATGGTTTTCCTTTTTCTTCCCCTGTTCTCAGCCTTCTGGAGGAGCATGCAGATAGGGATGTCTTCTCCCCTTGTCTCTCTTTTCTGATCCTTTACTTCCAGGAACACAGAGCATGCCGTCTGAGGAAAGTAACCCTTACATGGCCCTTAGGAAATAAAAACCCAGAGGCACAAACATACTTGCTATTTTTCCTTATTGCCTAAGATCCCAGTATCCCTATTAAGGAAAACTGAAAGCTAAGGTTTATTGAGAGTTGCCTGCATGCTAATCCCTATCACAGGCTCCTGATGCTATAGATGCCTTAGCATGTCCCCAGTTCCCCCACTCAGGTCTCAGGCTCCTCTCCCCCAGGCCCCAGTCTGGTGTCTGCTGTAGGCTGTCTCAGGGGTTGCTATTGGTGGAGGGAGCGCCTTGCTGAAGATGAGGCTGTCTTCTTGGGGTAGCCACATCCAGGAGGGTCTTTGTAGGGTACCAAGGCCTGGCCCCCTTGCCTCAGTGGCACAGTTCTGCAGAGATACTACAAGTCCAGAGCATGTCCTGGGCCAGCTGGGGGCCCTTCAAACTGCGTGGTGCCCACTCCTCCCCCTGCCCAGCCCTGCTTCCTTCCCTCCCTCTCAGCTCTGAGTCCTCTGCCTGGCAAACGTCCTGCACGCAAACCTCAGCCTCACAGTGCATTTCCCGGGGAACTCAGACCAAGAAGTAACTTATTCAGTAACCACCTTTCGAAACCAGTGCACTGGGGGGGTTAGAAACAAGGAAAACGAGGGTGGGGAAGGCTTAAGAAGTTTGCCCAAGGTCTCCCATCAGTCAATGACAGAGCCATGGTTTGAAATCTGAAAATCTAGTTCTAAACCTTGTGCTCTTAACTGCACTTGCAGCTTCTTAATAGCAATCCCAAAATGAGCACGGTAGCACACGCCTGTAATCCCAGCACCCTGGGAGGCCGAGGCGGGTGGGGGGGGGAGGTTCGCGGGTCTAAATTCAGCCGGGGAAATTTAGCGAGACTCTGAGTCAGAAAAAGAAAAAGAAAAAACTTGGCAACCCCAAGGAGAATTGAGGGGCAATGGGTGCAGCTGTATACGGGAAGATGAGGAGAGGCAGGGTATTTATTATCTTTATCTCAGACAGAGATGGGGACACTGAGCAAGTGACTGCTTAACCCAGCACCACTGACCAGTTACAGACATGGGATTCTTGTTTTATTGTACTGGGAAAAGCACGGTTAACTTGTATTTGAATTCTAAATTCTAGCGCCACTTACAGCAATCTGTTCAATTCTCAGAATCTTCCTGAACGTGCTGGCCCACAGTAGGTGTTCAATAAAACGCCCTCCCCATGCGTCTGCTGTTTCCAACTCTGACCTCGGGTGAGTCTCTTTAGCTCTCCAGCCCTCCGTTTCTTCATCTGGAAAATGGAGACGATGATGATGATACTGGTGAAGCGTTTAGGCCGGTGGCCGTCGGGGTAGGAACACAGTACAGGGTAATTATCAGCGTGTCATGAAACAGTTTTGCCCGGGCTGCACCCTGTGCTCCTGTCCTCCAAGCCCCGAGAGACTCAGATTTTCCTGTGATCGCCTCCGTGTGTGCCTCCCCGACCTGCCGCCTCCACGCAAACCCTCCTGACACCGTTGCTTGGGTTTCCTGATTTTACTAGAGGTCGGCGGGTTTTTTCCTACCAAGCTGAGGCCGGAGGCTCATCTCCGCAGCCTCTGGCCCCCCACGCCGGCGACTCCGGAGGAGGGGGCAGCCCCGCCGGTCGGCCGGGCCAATCGAGCCCCGCCCCGTCGGGCTCCGGCCCCGCCCTCCCCGCGCAGTGCCCGCCCCCTCTTTCCGATTGGTCAGCGCCGCCCAGCCCCGCCCCGCCCCTCCGAGGGAATAAAAGGCTCTGCCGCGGCGGCCGGCAGCGTGCAGGCTGGTGAGTCCGACCCGCGCCGTTCGGTGTCCCGCCGCGAGCCCACTGGAGCCGGTCGCCGTCCTTCCCGCGACGTGCCGCCCTGCGCCCGCAACCATGTGCCGCACCCTGGCCGCCTTCCCCACCACCTGCTTGGAGAGGTACGAGCAGTTCAGCTGCTCCAAGGAGAAAGTCCAAGCCCCACCAACTCTTACCTGGTCGAGCTGCAGGCTGGGGACTTGGGCGGGAGAGGGAGTGGCTCGCTGGGGACTTGAGTAGAGAGGGCCCCAGGAAAGGAAAGGCGAGGGGAGCCGAGCTCCGCTGCTTGATGCCGTTCCATCCTCTGACAAAGGGCCGTCCTCAACCCAAGTCCTTTCTACTGAAGCCCCTGCCGAGGGACGAGCGCGCTGGCAGCTCCGGGCGAAACTGAGGCTGTCCTAGTTTCTTCAGCACTTGGTTTTCATTCCAGAGCCCAGAGCTAGGGGCTTGGCCTCCTCTGCCCCAGGGAGGCAGGGAGAGCCCTCCGGGTCCCACCAGTGAGGGTTGTGCAGACTTTCTAGAGAGCCGTTCAGCAGCTTCTGATCCTGACTGCAGCTGGCGTCTGGGAAGGAGAAGGTAAAGCTGAAGGCAGAGATCGGTTTCCACAGTTGCAGAAATATCCTGACTAGCCTGAGGGATACTGAGCTGCTAATCAGGAGGCACAAAGATAGATCAGTGTGACTTAAATAGGAAAAAGCCAATATCTGCAATGTTGTAAACCTAAAAGTGTCAGACCTCCCAGGGCACAACTCAAACTTGCTTTTGTTGCTTCTAGCTTGATAATGCTAATGAGAAAAGCACGCTTTTGGCCCTGGGAACAGCCAAGGGTTCATGCAGGCTGCGCAGAGAATCCTTCCATGCTTATGATTTGTCTTTCAGAGCCAAGGAGCTCAAGACACGTCTGGGAATCTTTCTTCACAAATCAGAGCTGGGCTCTGATGCTGGCAATGTTGGCAAGTTCGAGTGGGGCAGTAAACACAACAAAGAGGGGTAAGTTCTGTCTAGCCCGGGTCCCCAGTGGAGAGGGAAACTGAGAAGGAAAATACCAGGAGGAACTAGGACATGCTGGGTGGACCTGGCAGCCCTTTGCTGGGGTCTTTAGTAGGACTTGTTACTGCAGCTCCTTGACTCAGGAGTGAGTGGATAGGTGCCCTCAGGGCTCTAAGTCCACCAACAGACAGCTGTGCCCCAGACATGAATGTCTAGTTACCAGACTGTCCCCTCTGGAGGTATCACTGCTCATGCGCTTAGGGAAGGACAGAGTCCAAGACCACTTGAAGTTGTTAATTAAAACTTTCTTTCCATTAGCACATGCACCTTGCCTAGAACCCTTTCATACTGGCCATGGACTGTGCCAAGTGCTCCCCTAGGGTGATGATACCCTCTTTGTGAGGCTGTCTTTCCTTGGGGAGGTGTACAAAACACAGGTCAGACAGTCAGAAATAGAAGCAGAGAAGAGACAGCCTTAGAGATACTGAGTGAGGCCGAAAGGGTCCCTGGCTTCAGTGTCTGGTTGCTGATTTGTCCTTTAGAAAGCACCATCACTTATGCTAAACCCAGAGTTAAACTCGCCTAATTCTGAGGAGTCAGCTTCAGCAACCACTAAGCAAGTCTGCGTGTAAAGTATGCCGCTTCTCATCAGAGTTTTGGCTAGGATTTGTGCTGGTTTTTTTTGGTTTGTTGACTTAAAAAATCTTGTTTTTTTGTTGTCGTTTTAATAGATGTGTCTCAGAAGATGTGCTGGGGTGGAGGGAGTCTTTCGACTCACTGCTGAACAGTAAAAGTGAGTAGGACTGTGTTGTGTCTGTCTCTGGGTGGCACGTGCATGCTCATGTGCTTTTGAGCCAGGGATGCTGAAAACAGGCAAAATACTCGTAATCACAATAATAATAATGATCCTCTAGTGTGCCAGCCTCTATTCAAAACACAAAGGCAGGTCCTTGTTCAAGAAGATTACATTCTAAAAATAGAGCCATTAACTGCAATTGCTGTCTTTTTTTCTTTTATTCCCAGCTGTCTCCCAGTCTGACCTGTCTCGCTCTCTTTCCCCTCCACCCCAGATGGAGTGGCTGCTTTCCACGCCTTCCTGAAGACAGAATTCAGTGAGGAGAATCTGGAGTTCTGGCTGGCCTGTGAGGAATTTAAGAAGATCCGATCAGCTGCCAAACTGGCCTCCAGGGCTCACCGCATCTTTGATGAGTTCATTCGAAGCGAGGCCCCTAAAGAGGTCAGTGCCCCAGCGTGGGCCACAAATCCTCCAGCCCTTCCTTCCCCCTCCCCACGGAGAACCAAAGATAGTGGGGGGCTTGCACATGAAGGGCTGGGGTTTGAAGTTGAGTGGCCTTCTTTGTCACAGGGAGAATGTGCTCCTGTGGCCAGGGACCAGAAAAGCCAGCTTGGTGCTGCTGCCAGACATCACCCTCAGACTCAGATGGAGCGGGATGGGTTGGCAGGACTTTTGTCTTGTGTCCATAGCTATCTTTGTAAATCACTTATATTTAGACCCTCAACACACTTACTGACTGGGGAGACGAGCACATCGTGGGAACCTTGTGTAACCAGGTTCAGTCCCCTGGCTGACCCACCTCAGCAAGTCTGTGGTCTGTGGTTATTTTTTGCAATTCAACCTGCCTTCTGGCTGCCTCTGCCTGGCTTTTGAGTTTGATAAAGAACATGGAGCCCCCTAGTGGAGAAACTGGAGTGATGCCTTACATTTGTATCTGTTACATTGTTTTCTGACTGCTTTTATTGAAGGGAAGGTACACGCAAGGTGCTGGTATAGTTTCAGGGAATATAGTAATGAACAAAACAAAGTCCTTGCACTAATGGAACTTATATTCTAATGAAAGAAGATACCAATAACCAATTGCAAAAATCTAAACCAGGTCAGCTGATTTGTGCTAACGTTGGCCATGAAAGATAGGGAGCACCTGCGGGCTGGGGTGGGGTGAGTAGAGGTGAGTCTCCCACTGGACAAAGGGAAGGCAGGAGTGGACTATTTAATTAGGTGGTATGTGAGCAGAGAGATGAAAGAACTGAGGGAAGGAAGGACATTCTAGCAAGGAAACGGCAAGTGCCAAGGCCAGAGAGGCCCGCTGGAGTCACAGAACAGCAAGCCAACCCATGCAGAGCAGGGAGGGACAGTGGGCGAGGAGGCCGTGGAGATGCCAGACGGCCAGATGTGGGCACAGCAAGCACTTTGCCTTTTCCTCTGCGTGATATGGGAAGATAAGAGGTGCAATCAGGTGCAGCGGGCTTTAAAAGGCTCAGCTGAGCTGCCAGAAGGACAGACAGGATGAGGGGGTGAGGGGAGAAGAAAGAGATCAGTTGGGAAGCCCTGGCACTGATCTGGGAGAGAGATGGTGGTGACTTGAACCAGGGCTGTAACAGTAGAAGGGACAAAAGGAGGCTGGACTTGCATATGCTCTTAGAATATCCTCGCACGGATTCTGAGAGATTGGAGGAGAGACACTGGATCTGCTGTGGGGACAGTTCCAGAGCTGAAAGGCTAGTCATGGCCACAGGAGACTCCAAGTTCCTGTGCCCTTCCCACAGCCCTACCTGCCAGCCGGCCCTGGTGAACCCACTGGGCCCTGTCTTGGCCTCTTCTGCACCCCTCACCCTGTGCATGCTTCCTTCCCACAGGTGAACATAGACCACGAGACTCGGGAGCTGACAAGGACGAACCTGCAGGCAGCCACAGCCACATGCTTTGACGTGGCGCAGGGGAAGACGCGCACCCTCATGGAGAAGGACTCCTATCCGCGCTTCCTGAAGTCGCCCGCCTACCGGGACCTGGCTGCCCAAGCCTCTGCCACCTTTGCGTCTGCGTCCAGCTGCAGCCTGGCTGAGCCCTCGCACACCTGAACCTCCAGGGCAGTGAAGAAACCAGCGGGAAGAGAGGTGGAGTCACTCATCCCTGAGACGGCTGCCCCTGTCAGGGAGGCAGGTTCTGCCCAGCAAGTGCGAGAGGACAGTGGAGGGGAAGCTGCTGGGCAGCCTGGTGGGAGGAACACCTGCTCCTCCGGTACTGTGGGCTGGGTGCCATGTGTGAGAGCGTCCCCGACGTCCAGGACCTGTGGCAAAGGGCTCTCTGGGGACAAATATGGGGGTGCAGCAGTTAGCCCTGGCTCTCCCACTCGACCAAGGACAGATGCCAGGGTGCCTGGGGAAACAGGAAAAGGAGAGAGTTGCCTGTGGATCAGTTGACTTCGATCACTTCTTGCTTTCCTAATTCCCTGACTGGGCCTACAAGGAGCCAGGGGTGCGGAATCTTCCTGCTCTGCCCTGCTCACCTGGCCCTGTCCCAGGTCACCCCAGGGCACCTTGGCTTCTGCTTCTTAATGCGCTTTTGTGTCCCTCCTTGCAGTCTTTCAGGGTCAGCAAATCCATGTGATTCTTGCCCAGAATTACCCAGAATTTGTATACCTCAAAGACTGGCCCATGAGCCCTGAAAAGGCGCTACCTTGCGCATGGGAATGCAGCCTGTTGCTCTTGGTGGCCTTGAGGTGGTGGCCCCAGTCCTGTGTCTCCAGCAGTTCTGCCTGTGAGCAGGCCCTCTGAAGGGCCTCTCTGAGCTCTGTGTGCCCTTGGAGGTGGGCCTAGGAGGAGGGAGGTGGAGGACTCGGGCAATAGGAAGTGAAGGAGAAAGGGGTTGTAAGAAATAAATCTCTTGGCGATGCCCCAGGGCAGAATAGGGCCTTGGGTTACTTTCCTGTGGACATGAAATGCACACTGGAGTGTTGAGAGGGAAGGGGCAGGTGCCTCGACAGCCCAGGAGCAGAATGTAGAGGCTGGGAGTGAAGCTGCTTGGAAGGGCGGGGCTGGGAAGGTCGGAACCAGCTGCCACCTCAGGGCCTCTTGGACCAACACTCTGGGGTGCCAGGCGGGGAGAGGAATCCACCTGGGCGGCCCCTTCTTGCCCTGGGACAGCCAACACTGCCCTCTCTGCACTTGAACTCCTCTAGGAGAAAATTATTTAAGTACAGTGTGTTGGCGGCATGCCGATTGTCGTTGTGTATTATTTTTGTTACCATTGTCGTCGTCGTTATTTATTACTATGGTTTCAGTTTCAGTTTCTCCACAGGAGACCCTCAGTTGCTGCCTGACCGTCCCCCATTCCACCAGACTCTACCTCTGAATGTGATGGGCGCCACTTGGGGCCTGTCAGGAACGCCTTGCTATTTAAATATTTATTTATTGTTGACCAAGGGAACTGGGTTCCTTGATGTGAGTGACGTATGCAGTCTCTGTCAGCGTGTTACAGTCTTATAAAATAAAAATAAAACTCAGATGCAGTATCTTGTCTCCAAGGCTTGTGTGGATGGGGAAGGGCCAGGGGAGCGTGGCGGAGGCGTGGGGCTCGGGACCCCACGGGATGGGTGGGCAAGCTCCTGCCGCACAGGTGACACCTGTTCGTCTGGTGACGGAAGACTCGGGGAGGCTCAGTTTGTGGGGTCAGGAATGGCTCGTGCTGTCATTTCAGTCTGTACCTTTTGTCCACCTGACCGGGACTGAGCCAGCTCGATCCACTCCCAACCCCGCCTGTCAGAGCACCAGGGTCAACAGATACCCCGTTGCCAAGTAGCTGGACATGGTCAGTTAGGTGGCGATGTTTGTAGCTTGTCGTTTTTGCCCATGTTCAATATGCATTAGCATTCTTTTATAACTTCATTGAAAGTTGAGGGATTATTACCCTTCTGGAACTTCATAGATGTCTGAGATGAAGTACACGGAACTATACACAAGGCTGTTCCATTCCACAGCTAAGGGCCTGAGGGGGGTGAGCTGCGATTGAAAGAATTTAGGGGGAGGTTTGCAAAGATCCAAATTACATCCTGTGCCAGTCGCCTACTTGTTCTTACCCTGGCAATCCTTTGCCCCACCTGCCCCTGCCCAATTAGCACAATTTAAAAAGATTTTTCCTTGTCTGTGTTACCAGTTTATGTACAGAACTGGACTTCACATTGACTCTCATTTCTCTCCTATTGTTAGCTTGAGAAGTGATCAGAGTCTGAGAACTTAGCACAGAAACCCCATAGAATCACACCCTGAGCCCAGATCTAGGAGTGAGTCTCCGGGTGACACCAGTGCGGATTCTGATGTCAAGGGCCTGGGAGGGAAGATGGGGAACTCAGGTACACTGGGGTGGGCCAGTTGGTGTGCTTGAGATAGGCAGAGGGCTGTGTCTAAGCAGGGAAGAAAGATGGTACCCAGGAGTTCTTAACACTCTCTCTACCTGGTAGAGAACCAGAAACAGTAACCATACCGTCAACAGCAAGTAGCCTCATTTAATGGGAGAAGGGGGTTTGAATAGGCTTAGACGAGGGCACACTGCACGTCTTCTGAAGTGATAGGGGTGCCAGTAAGAAAAGGACAGTGTAACCCATGAGTGAGAGAAATGCACAAGGCGGATGGAGACCCATGACGAGGACCGCTGCTTGTGTCTGGCCAGCGAGACCACCCTCCGGGCTCAGTCCCAGCTAGTAGCTCCCATTCTGCTGGCCTGCCTCTCCTTTCACACATAGTGGGTCTTGGGGTCAGTGTTATGGCCTGAAGGTGGCATGTGAACATCAGAGAAAACGAAGATCAACTCTTCGCTGACCCCTTCAGCTCCTGTGTGTCAGACTCCAAATAACCCTGTGCTACTTGGTCCTCTGAGAGTCTGAGGGACTTATGGAAGATCATACAGCTAACTCGCGATCACCAATACCGTTAGACTCTCGGGCTCCGTCTCCTCCCTGTCCAGCTCTGTCTTAACAGGCAGCGTGATTCCCAGCAGGCTCCCAAAGACCCCGCAGGCCTGCTGTCCTGCTCTCTCACCAGCCCCTTTAACACAAACCTTTAGCATTCCCCAGACTTACTTCACTTTTGGAACGTGGGTCACCTCCCTGTGTCCCCCCACACTTAGGACTCCCTATCACCTTCCTAGTAGCCTGGGCATGTACCTTTCAAAGCCATCTTTCGAGGTCTTTCTGGGCAGCCTTCGGTGGCCCTTTGAGTCCAACTATGGAGCCGTTCTTTCTTGTTCACTGCTGCCAACACTCACTCAAATAACAGTGCTGAGCCCCTTTAATGTCTCAGAGGACCACTGACCTGCTTTCCCAGACTGAATTTCTGGGATTAGACCTGACCTCTTTTCTGGTTTTCTACTCCCAGAGCCTAGCACACAATAAATGCTTACTGGACAGTTCTTGAGTTAAGGGTTAATTTCAAATCTCTGAGGAGAAAAGTTCAATTATTATTCTCAACCTGCCTCCAGAGTTCTCTTTCTGGACATCCCACGATGCTCAATAGTAACAAGGTCATCTTCCTCCTCCTAGGATGTCTTCAGCCTTCCGATTCCCCGACCCTGGTGTTCGGGGGCCCTGGATGCCCAGATTAGGCTTCTGCATCTCAGCTCTCCATCTCATGGAATCCTCGTCACAACCAAATGGATTGAGCCCAGCTTCTCCTCTCCAGCCCCCCTTAGATGTCTATAGACAAGTCTCTCCTCTCCAGGCTGGGCCATAACAACCTCTTCCCACCTGCCGTCCCTGCCCCAGCAGCCTGCTCCAGCTCACTGCCCCCCACCGGTCTCCCAAGTAAAGTTCAGATCTGAGCACTTTGGGGGCACGATCAAGCCCTTCAGGGGCTCGGTTTTGACTGGAAGATGAAGCTCAACTCTCACCCAGCGTGCGTGCCAGGCTCTCTCTGAGCTGAGGCGAGCCTCCCTCCAGACTTGTCTCCTGCCCAGTGGGCCTTTGCTCACAGATGCAGTCCTTCCCATTATTTGTGTCTCTGTACATGCTCTTCCTCTGCTTGAGATATCCTCTTTGTCGTCCTCTTTTTTTAAACATTGGGAGTTGAGAGGTAAGGACAATGCCAACTTTAAAAGTCTAGGGAAAATGTCACCTTTCCGTTGAAGCCTTTGCTATCGAGAGTCAGTCACTCCACTTCTGTGGTGTTAAAACACCTGTTCTTATCTTGATCGTAGCCTGTGGGGTGACTGGGCTCTTCAGGGCTCTTAGTAAGGTGGGATACAGCAGAGCACAGAAAGGGGGCTCACAGCCCTGGCTGGGAGTTGAGGTGTTGGGGTTGGATCTTGGCTTTTTGCCTTGGGAAGTTATTTCAGCCCAAGGTTCAGCACATCATCTATAGAGAAAGCTTAAGAGTGCAGCTTCACGGGGAGGCTGGCACGCCGTTCACACCCCATGAATATTAGCTTTTATTTTTGCCTGATTCCCATTCCTTACCACAGGATCTTGGACACAGGAGGAATTAGTCAAGAACAATTCATTGGCTTATCGAATAAAATAGCAGAATTGAGATTTGAACCCAGGATTCTAAATAAACTTTCTTTCTGGTGCACTTGTCTCAACAAGTATGGTACAGCATGTCCAGAGCATCCCAGAATCTCAGATGAGGAAGTGTAAGGTTGGAGGCACTAGGAAGCCAATGTACTGCAGGGAACACAGGAGCCACTCAAAACCAGTTTGTGCTGTTTTGAAACAATGTCAGTTGCTTCCCTGATTGCAGGCCAATTCGGTGGTGACTCTCTGCTGCCTCCCTGTGGTCATGCTAGACAATACAAGGTTTTGGGGGTATTATTAGACTTCCATCATTTTTAGAGGTTAACTTCTTTCTTTGGGGTTATATCTAATGCCCATCATTTGCTTCAGTATAGCTTTGTTCATTAATTCATTTTAGTAAACAGGTACACTTTTAGTGAAATTAGAATTATTAATATAGCTGATGACACAGCGCAGCGGGTATAGGAGTTAAAACAAGATTTCTTTAGTCCACAGGGCTGAAATTAACTTAAAACTGATGCTCTTAGGAAAGGGAAAAGGTGTTTGGGGTCTATTAAGTGCTGATCCCAAGATAGTTCACTGTTGCCAAATGTTTTAAATTGGTCCAGTATTTCAAATTGCTTTAGGGAAGAAAAGAAAGATTAGAAGTTAAATAACTGAGGTATGACCCTAACGGTACGACATACAAGAAGGTATTAGAAAGTGGAGTTTGAGTCTCCATTAGTTAGAAAAGATATCGCTGGATTTATAATGTTGATTTCCAAGTTGTGATTTCTAACCTGGATAATAATGTCATTTAAACTTTGAGGAAAGCAAAACTGTGTGGATTGGTATTTTGTTTGCGAAGAGTTCCCACTTAAGGACTAGCTCCGTGCGGGAGAATAACCACCTTCGCCTGTTCCAAGCGGCAGGTTCACAGCCAGCACATACAGTGGTTTAGACATCAGGCTCAGAGTTAGATGACCGAATCCAGCCCAGACCTCCTGCTTGTGAGCCGAATCATTTTTAGCACGTTGCTCACATTCTTAGAGCCTCACTTTTTACTGCAGAATGTGAATAGCAATCATATTGGTGTCAAAGAGTTTTTGTGATGACAGAATGAAAAAAATTCATGAAAAGCATTTATCCTAGGGTTCAAACCATCCCAGACCATTCTCATATTACTGACGTGAGAACATTAGTATTTTATTTGATTCATCTTGGCCCCATTGTCTTATCACCAAGATCCAAGGAGAAAGATTTTGGGAAGTTAAATGCAGTTCATTCCTAGGCTTAGAGCCAATCCCCATGGTCTGAGGATTTCTTTGGTCAAAGGAAAGCTCAATGCTAACGTCGCCAGTGTGGGAAGGTGGCAGCCCTCACGTCCTTACAGTTCTCCTTGGGCTTAGTTTCTCTGTCTCTAGCTGGGATTTCCATTCACTCCTGGGCCTGCTCTCCTTTGCATTTGATGATTCCTCCTTCAGAGTCTGGACCTCTGAACCCAACCCAGGAACTGGGGTTCTTTGTGGACAGAGCAGTCTCTCCTCCTGCTAGGACAGTGGTCAGACTCTGCCTGTCTCTTGATTACGTCCTCCCTGATTCTCCTGGCTCAAGACGGTCTGGGGATATTCATGGCTTCTCTCTCATGCCACCCACCAGACTGACCCTCTTGTGCTGTCCACACAGCCCAGCACCTGTCTCTCCCCCAAAGGGCTACATGGTGTCAGGTACCACTCTCATCTTGCTTGCTTGTGTGATATAACAACTTTAACTGGCCACAGCAAATCAGGCTTTGAACTAATAAATTGTGTTTTCTTTTTCAGGGGTGAGTTTTTGCCATCTCTACTTTGGCCTTGACCCAGAGTTAAGTTTTCTACTGAATTGTGAGTTATTCTCCTCTACTCTATTATTCGTTGCCTTTCTTATTCTTGTGTTACTAGCTCAGGCTTTTATTCTGTTTGTGCTTCTTATTCTAAGTTGCCTCAAATCCTGTGATAGTTAAAAGTGGTATCAAGTTAAATAGAAAACGCCCAGCAGATTGGTTTATACATTCTGGGTATGTTTGGATGGTCAGCTTACTGAAGGAGGAAGGCCCACACTGGGTGTGGATGGCACCAATAGATATGCTTGTAATCTGGATGGAATAAAAAGGGAAAGGAGAAGGAAATTCCATTTTTGCTTCTTCAGAGGAGCTCCAGTCTTTGCCATTGCCTTTGGACATCCGTCTCCAGACTTTCAGTGCAGACTCTTCAGACTTCAAAACAGACCCTTTGCCCACCTGATACAGACTCACATGGGACTCTGTAGTGGGCTCTGGGCCTTCAACTTCTGACTGGTTCTCCTGGCTCTCCTGTGCCCAGACGGCCCTGTTGCATTTCTTCCACCCCCAACTCTGCAGGTGGCCCTCGTTAAGCCTGTTTTGTAAATCCTTTATACTGTATATACTAAATCTGTTCCTCTAGGGACCCTCACTGATACATATCCTTTTGAGAGTTTTAAAAGTCATAAAAAACATTTTTTCCGAGGAGGTATCAGCCTACCTCTCAAGAATCAGCCAGAAATACATACCTCCATGGGGTCCAGGGTGGGGCCATTTAAAACTCTCCTCTGGGAAAGAAGTATCAGGGAGGGAAACTATGTTTAATTTCCAAAATGATCCATTCAGACCAGTCGGATTTTTATTCCAATGGAACTTATTCCCTAAAATATAAAACCCAGTATCTGCTTTGGAGCTATGGCCGAACCCTAAATATGAGAAGAGAGAAAACAAACAAAAATGAGAAAAATGCTCTGGCAGCAGGCAGCTAAAAGCCGGCTGTACATAGTACTTCCATGGAACACAAAGAACACTGAGATGAAGTCACTCCATGACCGCACACAACAGGACAGAAACGAGCCACCTCTTAGTGGGGACCGAATACGAGATGGTCAAGATGCTGTGCCACCACCAAAGCGCTAGGGTGTCCTCCTCCTGCCGCTACTGTGAGTGGCCACTGCTTCCGCGTCGATGACAACTCCAGCTGTACGTGGTTGTTTCTCTTTCCCAGATAATAACAATCAGGACGCCAATCATTAAGTCGCTCCTGCTTCCCGAGCGTATCCAATTGGGAAAAAAAGCCCCATCTCCTCAAGCCCCAACTCACCTGACACAGCCCGAACCCCGTGCAGGTCCCGACGAGCCTGACTTCTTCTTCCTGCCATACTCTGCAGATCCCCGGGGGGAGTTCTCCCTGGTGACGGCTGGTTGTGTCTCACCACAGGTGTGCTCCTTCTCATGGGGCTCTCACACATGCTCCCATTCTCCAGAAGTGCTGGCTCAATCTCCTATTCAGGACAAAGTAACAGCCTCTGTTACCACTAGCTACTGCCCTGGTCATGGACCACCACAGGCTCTCAGGTGCAATAGCCTGTATGAGAGGAAAATCTTTATGCATATTCAACTCAGCTGGGTTTAACTCAGCCAAGAATGATTTGCAGCCCTCAAACCAGCACAGCTTTAGACAGCTCCAGCCTGCGACCTGGTCAGGCAGCATTTACAGACAGCTACAGAGACATCTTGCTTGGTCACAGCCCGGCCACTGCCTTATCTGAACATGGTTTAGTCTGCTGGTCACCTGCCACTGTCAGCCTGGCTGCTGTGATTGGCTTGCCTTAGTTATCTTTTACAAGAGTACACTCCTAGGTTAGGCTTTTCGGTTAGCTTATACGTACTAAGTTAGGTTGTATTTCATCATGCAAGGACTCAAGTATGGGGGTACCCTCAGCCCAAGTTTAGTTTAATGCCTCCTGACTTTTTGTTTTCTACCTTTGCCTCCAGTTCTCACCACTGAAAACCATTTGCTACAATTTGGACTATGTTATTCCTCTTCTGCATCTCCCCAGTGGCTGTCATCTTACTTGGTGTTGAAGCCAAGTGTTTACAGTGGTCCCGAAAGCCCTCACCTCCACTTGTCACTTCCCCTCGCTCACTCTGCTCCAGCCTCACTGGCCTCCATTCTCCTCCTTGATCATACCGCCAGGCCTGCTCCTGCCTCAGGGCCCTTGCACTTGCTCTTTCCCCTCTGATTTCTGTGCTCTTGCCCCAGAAATTTGCACAGCATGCTTCTGTCTCTTCCTAGAGTTTTTGCTCAAATCTCACCTGTATAATAAGGCCCTCCCCAACTATCCTCTGTTGGAAAAGCATGGTTCCTATCCCGGCACTTTCCATCCTCCTTATTCTACATATTCCCTGTAGATTTTTTGCCATAAAGTATACTATGATGTACTAATTTTGCCCATTTTCTGGCTTCATTGAGAATGTGCTGTTCTGTGTTGTTCAGGGATGTGGCCCAAATCCCAAGAACAAAACAAATTACTTAATCATTTTCTGTCTTGGTTTCCTCATCTGTAAAACTGGGATTAAAAATAGCTACGTCCAGCCGTTCAAGGTCCTGTGAGTTATGTCTGCAGTGGTCAGAACCGTTCCTGGAGCACACTGAAGAGCTTTGTAAATATCTACTACTATTAACACCAACACTGCCATCGTCGTTCTTACTGCTATTTGCTCAGGCAGCAAAGCGATGTGTACAAAGGTGTAGATGGAGGAAGCAGTGTGAGGTGTTGGGGGACCTGGAGGGCCGCAGTCAGGATGCCCGCAGGAGTAGGGACGGTCAGGGATTATGTCCACTACAGCTCTAGCTGAACTCCTGTTAGGTGTTGGGTTTGGTTCAACTATGTTTGATCTATTTCGTCCACAAAGAACTTCATGAATCTGCATGCAAATCAGTCTTGGCAAATCCCTGTAGTCCAAGTGTTCACAATAGCCACTGGCAAGATAGCACTCGATAAATATTAATTGCATGCATAATGGGTTAAGTGTTTATTTTCCATTCTTTCACCCCAAGCAGGCATTTTCAATCACGTGGAAAAGATCCACTTGTGTGGGATGGCGCCGGACCCTGCAAGCAGACAGGTGGAGAGGCTCAAGGCTGTGTGACAAGGCTTTCCTCCCCAGGGTGAGAGAGCACTTTTCTCCGGCCTGCTGCCTGAGTGCGGTTGTGTGCCAGCTCACGCTCTGCTCTCTGCTCTCCATTCGTCTCCTGGCCCCGCCCTGCTGGCTTAGAGACACGCCAGGAGGAAGTGCGGACTTCGCTGGAGCTGTCTGCTAGCTGAGTCGCTGCCAAAGGAATGACTGAGGAAGAGCCCCTGTCTCGAGGTAAGCTGGGCGGAAGGAAGGTGGCTGGACTAGCCTGAGAATCCTTCTCGGCAGAGCCCCGGGCTGTGGCGCTCCAGAGGACAGGACCGGAGGCCACTGGCCGAGGAGGCTTAGAACCTGCTGGGGCTGTCCCGCCGCACCCTGCTCGTCCTGAGGTCTCGCCCCCAAGTTTCTGTGGAAATTCTTTCCTTAAGACCGCTGTTTCTCAGGTCCTCTGGCCTCGCGAAGAAAATGAAAGTGAAAGCAGGGCTCGTTTGCCTTCAGGGCTTTCTTCTCGCCCTTCAGTGTTCTCTGCGGGCCCCCCTTGCCTCTCTTTCTTCTCTGCTCCGTCACTGACACTGGCGACCTCATAGCTATTAGTAACCAGGACCATCTATTACAGACACTGTTCAAAGATTTCACCGCCCAGTGAGCGTGCTCATGTTGCACAACTGATCAGCCCTCAGAAAGGCGGTTTTGTGCATTTCGCAGCAGATGCAGTTAAATGATCACGTAACAGCTGGGGGCTGTCCATGACTGAATCGGGTCTAAAGTGTTGCGAGTTCAGGGAGGGCAGCTGGACTACACTGATGCCCAGCTTCCCTGTTTGTGTACTATTAACTGCACGTGGGTGGGGAGAAGAGGATTCCTTAAAATGGTTTTCTCATAAAGTGACATCTTTAGTTGCACCGTTCCTTGAGGGCTTAATATTTGCTACACACTCTACTTTAATGCGCTTTGGACATGTGACATGTTTGCTGTTGTCCCCATTTGAGGAAATAGAAAACCGAAAATTTGGGGTTGGGGATTTGCTCAGTGGTTAGAGCGCTTGCCTAGCAAGAGCAAGGCCCTGAGTTCGATCCCCAGCACCAAAAAAGAAAGAAAGAAAGAAAGAAAGAAAGAAAGAAAGAAAGAAAGAAAGAAAAACAAGAATCCACAAATCTAAAATGACATAATCAGGAAGTAACAGTTGAGAAAGGTTACATAACCAGGGTCTCAGACTCAGAGTTCACTCAGGTCAGAGCCCAAACTCTTGCCACTCCTACTTCAGAGAGAATCACACAGCCATACACAAGGGACAGGCACACAGTGAGGGGACACCGTGACCAACCTTGTGGTGATGTAAGACATGCCACTGGACAAAACCCACCAGATACATTTTGCCTGTTAAGTGATTTTTTTTTTAAAGAGTCTATTTATTGCTGGTAAGGATATATTTATATAACACTGAAAATAGTGGTTAATATGGTATAGGCTGAGAATCCTAAACATAATCATAGCTTTGATGAATCAAAGGTTATGACTATAAGAAATACATTATAAGAAAATAAGCTAAAGATGAACAACTCATTCAGAATTGTTTAGACATTTTTAATTTTAAGGTAAGTTTCAAAAATCTTCTTTGAAACTTATTTTAAAAAACTGCTCAGTAATAGAGGAACTAAACAACTGTATGATGGTATGTTATGGAGCCATTGAAAGGTTTAAAAGACTTTGTGATAATAATACATAAGGAATTATTTATAGTGTGGCATTGAATGGAAGCAAGTGGGATACAGAGTTGGGATACACAGCAAGATACCAACTGTTTAAAAAAATCTATAGAAATATAACGACACTATTAGTGGCTGTTTCTGGGCAGTGGGACTATAGAGTAATAATTTTCTTATTTTTCATTTACATACACTATCTACAGTTTAGAAGTTCTGTAATGAGTGAGTAGATGTGTTTGGAAAAAGTTGCTAGTAAAAGTAAATTCTGTGATTCAAATAAATTTTCTATTCTGAAATTATCAAATGTCTCTCTTGTTTCCAGGGGGGATGTTGGAAGACTAAGAACACTGTTCTGTCTCATATTCCTGCCTGTAGCCGGGTAATCCCAACTTACTCTCCAAAACTCTAATGAAGTGCCAAGGAAAAGGCAAAGCATAGCCAGCAGCATTTACCATCCTAGAGAAGAAGGGTCCTAAGAATTCCCAGGAGGGACCCATACCCTCCAGCAGTACAAGGACTACAATGGAAAACAATCACTCACTGATTAATGCTGTTCAGAATGAAGATGTCAATCAGATAAAGCACTTGCTGAAAACAGGGGCCAATATCAATTTCCAGGAAGAGGAAGGGGGCTGGACACCTCTGCACAACGCAGTCCAAGGTGGCAGGAAGGACATTGTGGAGCTTCTGCTGGATCATGGTGCTGACCCTCACCAGAAGAAGAAGAATGGGGCCACCCCCTTCATCATTGCTGGGATCGAGGGACATGTGGAGCTGCTCAGATTTTTCCTTTCCAAGGGAGCAGATGTCAACGAATGTGATTCTAACGGCTTCACAGCGTTCATGGAAGCTGCTGCGCATGGTAATGTCGAAGCTTTAAGATTCCTTTATGAGAGTGGAGCTCAAGTCAATTTGCGTCGACAGACAAAGAAGGATCAAGAGCTACTTGGGAAAGGAGGGGGCACAGCTCTCATGGATGCTGCTAGAAATGGCCACATCGATGTCTTGAGGATTCTCCTGCAGGAAATGGGGGCGGAAATCAATGTTTGTGACAACATGGGCAGAAGTGCCCTGATCCGTGGTATTCAAAGCTCTCCTGATGGGAAGGTGGAGGATGTGACCCGCCTTCTGCTGGACCATGGGGCTGAGGTCTGTGTGAGAGGAGAACGAGAGAAGACGCCCCTGATCCTAGCGGTGGAAAAGAAGCATGTTGGCTTGGTGCGGATGCTTGTGGAACAAGAGAACATAGAGATTGAAGCAAAAGACAGCGAGGGCAGAACAGCACTGCTGGTCGCTGTGGAGCTCAACCTGAAGGAGACTGTCGAGCTGCTGTGCAAGAAGGGAGCCAGCACAGACTGCGGAGATCTTGTCAGGATAGCAAAGCGCAAACATTATGACAATGACCTTGCAAAGCTTCTTCTCTGTAATGGAGCAAGAGACTGTTTCCAACCTCCTGCTGGAGACTGGAAGCCTCAGAGTTCACGTTGGGGGGAAGCCCTGAAAAGCCTCTATAGAAAGTACCACCGTAACACTGGAAGACTCAAGATCTTTAGAGGGGAACAATACAAAATTGCTGACACTTCTAAAGGGGGCATCTACCTGGGGCTCTATGAGGGGCGAGAGGTGGCTGTGAAGCTCTTCCGTGAGGGCAGCGAACACGCACAAAAGGAAGTGGACTGCCTAAGACACTTCCGGGAGCACAGTAACTTGCTGACATTCTATGGGAGTGAGAGCGAGGGGGGCTGCTTGTATGTGTGTGTGGCCCTCTGCGAAGAGTCCTTGGAAGAGCACTTGGCTATGCACAGAAGGGACACTGCAGAGGACGAGGAGGATATGTTTGCCCGAAATGTCCTAGCATCTATATTTAAAGCTGTTCAAGAACTACATTTGCATAAATACATTCATCAGGATTTGCAGCCAGGAAACATCTTAATGGGTGAGTTCCTTAGTCTTTTTTTGTGTTGCTGTGATAGAATGCCACAGACTAGGCAGTCTAGTTAAAAACAACAACGACAATAACAACAAATTTCTTTCTTACAGTTCTGGAAGCTAGAGAGTCCAAGGTCGATGTACTGGCATCTGGCCAGGTCCTTTTTGCTGTGACATGCCATGGCAGAAGGCAGAAAGACAAGAGGGCACAAAAGAGCAAGAGGCAGCCACGTTTGCTTTTGTATCAAACTCACTCTTAGGATAATGAACCCACTCCCTTACCAATGCCATTTTCCCATTCATTAAGGCAGATTCCTCCTGACTGAATCAACCATCAAAGGTCCTGCCTCTCAAAGGAGCTATAAAATTCCCTAGAAGATAGCACAGGAGAAAATCTAGAGGACCTTGGGTTTGGTGATGACTTTTTAGATGCAATACCAAAGGCACAATCTACGAAGAAAAAATTGATAAGCAATAGTAATTGACTTCATTACTATAAAAATTTCTGCTCTGCAAAAATACGACCAAGAGAATGCAAAAGCAAGGCACGGTGTGCAAGAAGAATATGTGCAAAGACATTATCAGAGGACTGGGGGATTTAGCTCAGTAGTAGAGTGCTTGCCTAGCAAGTGCAAGGTCCTGAGTTCCATCCCTAGCACATGCCCCCCCCCCAAGACATAGCAGATAAAGGACTGTTATCCCACATACGCAAAGAACTCTTAAAACTCAGTAATAAGAAAATAGAAGAATCTGATTTTAAAAGGGCCAAAGCCATCAGAGGACTGAGGGAGATTTCCAGAGGACTGGAGGGAGATTTCCTCCTAACCACCCTTGACTGTCAGCAGCCTGGGATTTAATTGCAGAAACTAAGTATAAGTGTTTACACATTTTTACAGCCCTTTCACAATGTCTGTTGAAGCCAATAGGAAAAAGTTGGAGTTTTTAAAAAACACAAAAATCACATGTTGGAAGAGTGGTGGGGTGTTCCGTTTAGGTATCTTCAGATTTAAGTGGCAGGAAACTTAACCCAAAGTGCTTAAACTATGAAAGAAAATGATTGGTTCGAGTAACTGAAGACCAGTCCTAGTTGCAGGCCACTTTGTGACTTCATCTTTGCTCTCTGGAAACTCCACCAAGTTGGAATTCTTCATTCCTTTCAGCCTCAGGAATTCCTATCTGAAATTCTCTTTCTTCTCTTCCCCCTGTACTTTCCTGTCTAATTTCTACTCAGCTGTTTGGGCTAATTATCTCTTCCTTAAGGGACACCTTTCCCCCTTCCAGCTGATCCCGAGGCAGCTGTCATTCCAGAGAGGACATGGAGCCTGAGCCTGCAGCCCAGAGCTCCTGGGCTGATTCGGACCCGAAGGTGTTGGGCACTTCTCTCCTGGCCCTGTTATTTGGCTCTAAATTTCAGCTCCATGCCTGACTGGTGTGCAGGGCAGAGGGCTCCTGTGCCGATCTCCTCATGTAGCTTTCCTACAACACACTTACACAGCATTTTGCACTTTTTGCGAGCATTTCCAAAATTGGAATTATTCTTACTGTTATTTGTGTAATTATTCATTTACTGTTGTTGAGCTGGATTCTCCTTCAGCCATCATTCTGTCTCTCAATAAACACTTGCCAAATAATTTAATGGATTCATTTTTGTTGGCCTCCAGGTTCCTCCCCAACTTTAAGCTTAGAATCAGAGGGGTTCCAAATGCACTCAGCTGCACTTCCCCTGACCCTATCAGGGTTATCTGGCCTTTCTTCTCAGAATCCTTCGAGCCAGAAGAGGGACCAACTCTTGAAGGATGAATTGGCGACTTGCCCTCCATTCCTCTAGGTCCTGGTCTCTCACATCCGTCCCACCCCTCTTTCTGTGAGTTCTGTGGCTTATTTGAAGGGAGAAAGAATCTGAGGGGGATGAGGAAGCAGTGACTCATTACAAGTACAACACTGATTCATGATAACTACCCAGAATATCAGAGTGGACTGTGGCCCGTAGGCTCCACTTAGTGAAGTGCTGTGCCAAGACAGTCTTGGCTCTAGAACCTTATTAGTTAAGTACTGTATAGGAAGTGACCTTTGCAAATATGTGCTATTTGCCCCAGAAACTGCATGAAAGAGGAACTGGTTAAATTTATCCCCATCCTTTAATACTCCCTGGTCTGGAAAAAATGCAACGTATGTCCTGATCTTGGTTGGATACCTCATAGATCAAATGAAATTGTACACATGGCAGTTTGGGGGGACTCAACAGCATTGTTATTTACTCTCTTCAGAGATGATGGATTGTACATCATCTTACATATCTATTGAATGTCACAGCGTGGACAATGAAAATTTCCCATGTACCTCTGCAAACTATCCCTTAGATTCCAAGAAAGTGGTTCGCCTAGCGGATTTCGATCAGAGCATCAAGTGGGCTGGAGATCCCCAGGAAATCAAGAGCGATCTAGAGGTAATGTCTATGATCCAGTTGACTTTTTCTTCTTTCTGCTTCCTTATTTGTTCATTTTTTCAAACTTCATTTGTTTAAAGCTAGTTCCTTTGGCCAAATACAGGATGTTTCTATCTCAACCAGGAAGAAAAGGGCTTTCAAACTTTGCCCCTTCCTGTCACTCCCCTCAGCCCCATGCCAATAAAGCCATCTTCTAACTCCCCCACAGAAGAGGTTCAACACACAGAACATCTGTTTGGCCTTCAGCATAAAGAACAGAAGGTGGGGCACTGGGTAGCTGTGGAGCTGGCTATCTCCATGACCCCTTTCTGTGTCTCTTTGGATCTCCTCCTTCCTCCACTAGCAAATACATAATGAATTGAGCATGCTGTATCTCTCTCCACACACTTCCAGGAGGTTTTCCCAAGTATCACCAACATTCCTCCAGGAGGACGTTTTCTGCCTAAGAATAAAGTAGATGAGATTTCTTTTCCCACTCTGTTTAAATCTTTGTGCTAAACTCTGAAGAAGGCCAGATCCTGAGGCCTTCAGAGAACTTCTGGGAGGAGTAGGGTCACCCCCAGCTCAAAAGACACGAAGCTGAGCTGAAAAGAGCGGGATCCCGAGGCAGCTGCCGTTCTGGAGAGGATGTGGAGCCTGAGCCTGCAGCCCAAGGCTCCTGGGCTGATTTGGACGTGAAGCTGTTGGGCAGTTCCCTCCTGGCCCTGTGGTTTGGCTCTAGGTTTCAGCTCCATCCCTGGCTGGTATGCAGGGCAAAGGGCTCCGGTGCTGATGTCCTTCTCTGCTTTTCCTCCCTGCCACGGCCTAACTCTTTGACTGGCTCTCTGCCTCTCCCGACCTCAACTGACTCTGTTATATCTGCCAGGGGCTGCCTGCCGCTGCCCCAGCCCCAAGCTCCCAGGTCACGGCCAGTGTTTCAGTATCCATCTGGTTTAAAACATTCTCACTTTCCCCAGTTCATCTATATTCTATCAGTATCTTCGAGGCCCAGCTCAAATCCCTCTTCCTCGGAATAGTTTGCCCAGACAACTCTGGCCCAGAGTTTCCTTTTGCTCTTCATAAACTTCAACAGTGTGGACCACATGCTGGCTTGAAGAGTTCTCTATGCACAGGCCTTCTCTCACTACCAAGCTTGCGGACTCCTTGGGATTCCTCCCATCTTCCATGTGCATGCATCCTGCACCACATCGTCCAAGGTTATCCAAATAGAAAAGAAACTCATATTTGCCTTTGGCTGTTTTGTGGCCCTTGTACAGGCCCTCGGACGGCTGGCCCTCTACGTGGTAAAGAAGGGAGAGATCCCTTTTGAGAGGCTGAAGGTGCAGAGTAATGAAGAAGTGCTTCAACTTTCTCCAGATGAGGAAACCAAGGACCTCATCCGTCACTTATTCTGCCCTGGGGAAAACAAAAGGAACTATCTGAGTGACCTATTGGGTCATCCCTATTTTTGGACTTGGGAGAGGTAAGTAAAACCTGAGTGTGTATCACAGGGCTCCAGAAGGGGAAGGTGAGGTGGTGAGGGTGAAGGTCAGCGCTGACAATCAGCCAGTCCAGGCTTTTCTCTAAGCATGGCATACCGTAGCTGTGTATCCTTGGAGAGGTGATTTCGCCTCCTGGCTCTGCCTTGCTCTTCTGAAGAATAGGAAAGAAGGAAGATGGGATGCCTCTCTATCATATAGAATTTTTGAAGAGTTTTACTACTTTTCTTAGAAAATAAAACCTGTCAGTTTTCTGTTTCTGCAAAGAGTGGAAAGAATGGAATAACCATGATAATTCTGACATCTTCAGCCGCTATAGGGCACTTCGGGATGTAGGAAATGAATCTGGTATCAAAAAGCGAAAATCTGGTAGTGAGATCCTCAAACTACTACAACCTGGGTCATCTGAACACTCCAGAAGTTTTGCTATGTGGAAACATAAGGTATGAACAATTCCTAGGGCCTAAGAGTTATTCCAGAAATGAGTTTGTGTAATGTTTTATGTTAGTTTTTATAACTTATTTTATACCATTGGGCTGTTAGGGCTAGGAAGGCAAAGAGGCAAAGATTTTCCTTCTTCCTCTCCCTTTCAGCCCTTGCTTCTCTCCCAGATCCAGGTCTCCTGAGAGACTCTTATTCAGCCTTCTCCTTAGGAAGGCCTTGATACAACCCATGAACCTTCCCTTCCAGCCTGGCCACTGTGGCTAGCTTACTTGACTAAACAGAACTGTGCTCCACCATGCAGCCCACAGAAAGGATGCTGTGTGATGGGTGCTGGGCACCCCACAGACATGTACGAAGCACAGTGGAAGAATCCACATCTTCAAGTTTTTTATTGCAAAACCTGATTCTGAATTCATTACTTTTTTCCCCCAATTCATTACTTTTTTCAATTGCAGTGATTTATACTGAATTTTGATTGACTTCAAGTCTTACCTTTTGATATTCATCTTAGACTGCATTTTTCTGTTGATTTTAGTGCCTTGCCCATTTCTGTGGTTACACGGTTTGGTTTTGGCAGCACAGGTGTAGGATCCAGGCTTTCCAGGGTGCACTCCAGTGGCCAGCACTGCGCGGGGTGAGAATGCCCCGGACAGGCCCCCACTGGCCTTGGTCCAGTCACCAGTTCCTCTTCCTGGGTGACTCTGGCTTCCTGGCAATATGGTAACTTGGCATCTTGTTCTTTTACTCCAAACTCTTTCCAAATATGGGATCCCCCTGGAAGGGTGACAAGCACAGAGAAAGAGTAAGGCGGCAATATGAAGGACGTGGCCCTGGGACACGAGAGGGCAGGAGAAACAAGTAACCTGTTGGAAATATACTTTATTTATTTTTTTTTTAATTTTTTTTTAATTTAATTTAATTTAATTTTATTTTTTTTTTAATTTTTTTTAAATTTTATTTTAAACCAAGAACATGTATTGGTACATTCTACATACAATGGTCACATTCGTTACATTAATTCTGTACCTATACATGATGTATCTTGGTTCTCCCCCCTCTCCCCCCCTCTCCTCTGCATCCTCCCTCCCTATTTACAGCAGGTTCATTTATCATTTTCCATATTTTCCCTTTCCCCTCTTTTTCCCCTGTTGCCTTTCTGCTTTTCCCCTTCTTTCTTTCTAGTACTTCTCTCCTCTGCTCACCATCCTCCTTTTATATAATATCTATTACACCTCTTTGTCCTTATTTACAATTATGGTCTCTCATAT
>PVJO010001829.1:0-85194 GCA_004026905.1 Hystrix cristata
ATATATATATATATATATATATATATATGTATATGTGTGTGTGTGTGTGTGTGTGTGTGTGTGTGTGTGTGTGTGTCAGTATTAACTTCTTGCCCTAGATCTGCAGTATACCTTCAGGACAAGTACACATGTTATTTGGGAGGAAGGTGTAACCTCAGGGTAATGCTGAGCTTCTCTACCTCTCCCATAGCAAAACCCATCTGGCATTGGCTGTGACGGCTGGATTGACAGTGATTTTGCTGGTCCTGGGCAGTACCCTTCTCTACTGGCGTGGGCGCCAGATTCAGAACAAAAGGGCCATGAGGCGCTACTTGGAACGGGGTGAGGTGAGTGCTTAGCTTCATTCTGAAAGGCACCTGTGCCACCTGTACCCAGGAATAAGTCACGGGATGAACATCGCTCTGCTTTTCTGTCTCTGAAGATATGATCAAGTTCTGCAAAGAGACAATGTGGTCCACTAGAAATAATACCAGCCAGGGAATTCTAGTTCTGATTTTGCCATTAATTTGCCTCATGACTTTGAAGAAGTTACTTGCCTTCTCTGTGCCTTGGTTTATGCATCTTGGTTTATGTACAGAGGAAGTAACACTCATCCTCCCCAGAAAGCAAAAGGTGAAAAGGAATGGCATGAGTGAAGGTGCTCTGCAAAGCACAGAACACTGAAAAGATCCTCAAGGGGACAGTGACCAGTTCTCTTCAGTACCCCTCCTGCCACTCTGCCGAAAGGAACACCCCACACTCTTGATTCCTGACTTCATAACCACAAACACCTTCCTCAGTCCTCAGTCTGTTATTCCTCCACATCCCTGTGATGCTTTCCAGGACTAATGACAGTTGCTCTTCCTGCCCCCAGCTCTTAGGGTGCCATTGCCCCTGGCAGCCACCTAGGGGGAGCTGGTGGGAGTGAGATGTGGTGTGGGCTTTTCTGAGTACCTCTTTTCCATCTGCTCCTCAGAGCATAGAGCCTCTGGATCCTAGTGAGAAGGCTAACAAAGTCTATGCCAGAATCTTCAAAGAGACAGAGCTGAGGAAGCTTAAAGTGCTTGGTTCAGGTGTCTTTGGAACTGTGCACAAAGTGAGTGAGCTGCGGGGAGTTTTCGAGGAGGGAGGGAGGACATAGGGCAAAGGGAGAAAGGGTTTTGGCAAAGGATGACCTGAGGAAAGTGGCCCTCGCCTTACTCCTGCCTAAACTTCCCAGGGAGTGTGGATCCCCGAGGGTGAATCCATCAAGATTCCAGTCTGCATTAAAGTCATCGAGGACAAGAGTGGACGGCAAAGTTTCCAAGCTGTGACGGATGTAAGGGAGGAAGGGGAATCTGGGTGCCATGAGGGAGGCCAGTTTTAGTTACAGTCAGGTGAAGTGTGGTCCTGTGCTAGTAGATTCAGTGTTAGCCATGCTGCTGTACTTGAATGTCGGGGGAGCCCTGGGCTGGGTGTACGGGTGCTGAGTGTGCTGTGCATAACACTTCTCGTGTTTCATAGCACATGCTGGCCATTGGCAGCTTGGACCACACCCACATTGTACGGCTGCTCGGACTGTGCCCAGGGTCAGCTCTGCAGCTTGTCACTCAATACTTGCCTCTGGGTTCTCTGCTGGACCACGTGAGACAACACCGGGGGGCACTAGGGCCACAGCTGCTGCTCAACTGGGGAGTACAAATTGCCAAGGTGAGAAGCCTGGAGGAGTTAAGTACCGCCTGGCTAGGGGAAGTCAGGGGAGGGTGGGAAGACTCGCATTCTGAGAAGGCTTTCAGGGTTCAGGGGGACTCTAGATCTCAGCGCCTGACTCCCCCAGCCCTGAAACGCCTTCCGCCACCGCAGGGTATGTACTACCTGGAGGAGCATGGTATGGTGCATAGGAACCTGGCTGCCCGAAATGTGCTACTGAAATCACCCAGTCAGGTTCAAGTGGCAGATTTTGGTGTGGCTGACTTGCTGCCACCTGATGACAAGCAGCTACTACACAGTGAGGCCAAGGTGAGGTGACACACGGGCTGGGCAGGGAGGTGGGAATGAAGGAAAGCACGGAGAGAGGGAGCATCGGGTAGTCTCTGAGGTACGTGGTTGTTTCATGGGAAATTGAAAGAAGCAAGCTGGAGATGCCAGAAATTTTAAGTTCAGAGAGCAACAAAGAAAAGAATGATAGAGACCTTGGGGTTTGGAAATGCTAATAAAATTTATAAAATCAACTGGTGGCAACTTTATTCTTCAGACTCCAATTAAGTGGATGGCCCTAGAGAGTATCCACTTCGGGAAATACACACACCAAAGTGACGTCTGGAGCTACGGTCAGTGGATCTGAGTGCCTTCACCATGAAATCACTGGCCCACATTCCACAGCTGCCTTTTGAGTCCCCTCCTCTTGGGAACTATAAACCCTTCAGGTCCTTGTGTCACTTGCCTTCTTCCTTCCCTTCTACTTGATGCCTCTGTCTACTGTTTTCAGACTGGTCCATGTCTTTTTGTATCAGGTGTGACAGTTTGGGAGCTGATGACCTTTGGGGCAGAGCCCTATGCCGGGCTGCGACTGGCTGAGGTACCAGACCTGTTGGAGAAGGGGGAGCGGCTGGCACAGCCTCAGATCTGCACCATTGATGTCTACATGGTCATGGTCAAGTGTGAGTTACCTGTGGACCCCAGCCATTTTCTGACTTCCCTCCCTCCTTCTCCATGGCTCTAATCCCTCTTCTGGCTCTCTCTCCTATATTTCATCTCCAGGTTGGATGATCGATGAGAATATTCGCCCGACCTTTAAAGAACTAGCCAATGAGTTCACCCGGATGGCCCGAGACCCACCACGGTATCTAGTCATAAAGGTGAGCAAGGACTAGAAGATGTCAAGGACATTTTGAGAAAAGACAACTTGGCTGGACCCAAGATTCACCTTAACAATTATCTGCCCCAATAGAGAGAGAGTGGGTCTGGAATACCTCCTGGGGCAGAGCCCCCTGCTCTGACAAACAAGGAACTAGAGGAGGTGGAGCTGGAGCCAGAACTGGACCTAGACTCAGACCTGGAGGTGGAGGAGGACAGCCTGGCAGCCACACTAGGCTCTGTCCTCAGCTTACCAGCTGGAACGCTCACTCGGCCACGACGGGTGAGACACCTTCTCATTGTCCAGGACTCTGTACCCGGAGCCCTCATGAACCCTACAGAACCCAGATTAGCTACTCGGAGGCCCACACTGTAAAAGGGGATTTCTCCCTTCATTTTAAGCTTTTCTTTACTTTTTCTATCCTAGAGCCAGAGCCTTTTAAATCCATCATCTGGATACATGCCCATGAACCAGAGTAACCTTGGGGAAGCTCCCCAGGTAAGGTTTGCTGAGAGGCGGGGTGGCAGGGGGTCTTACGGGTTTGACCACGCTGACAGGGAAGTGACAGGTAGATGAGATCAAGTACATTCGGGGTGGTATCGCCAGAGACAAGTGTGGTAGGGTAGAAACCTTTAAGGTTTAACCAGCATTCTGAAAAAAAGGAATTGAACAACCCAACCTCCTTCCAAACAAATGTTTCTCTTTTCTTTTTTTTTTTCGCCCCCAGTCCCGGGGATTGAACCAGTCCTCTTTTTTAAATTATTTTCTGTTTTATTTTCCTCCTTAGGAATCTGTAGTTTGTGGGGACAGTGAACGGTGCCCCCGTCCTGTCTCTCTGCACCCAGTGCCGCGGGCACGCTTGGCATCAGAGTCATCTGAGGACCATGTGACAGGCTCTGAGGCTGAGCTCCAGGAGGTGTCAATGTGTAGAAGCCGGAGCCGGAGCCCACGGCCACGTGGAGACAGTGCCTACCATTCCCAGCGCCACAGCCTGCTTACCCCCGTCACCCCGCTCTCCCCACCAGGGTTAGAAGAAGAGGATGTCAATGGTTATGTCATGCCAGACACACATCTCAAAGGTGCCTGACCCCTGCAAGGGCTTTCTTCAGATCCTCTTCTAATCCTCTCTCCAAGCCCCTCTTCATTCTTTTCTCTGGTCACATCCCTCCCTATTCATTTTTTCTGGCTTTCCCTCAACCCCTTTTCCCTGTCACCATGATGTTCTCCACATACTTACACTCTCTTCTCAACCCTAGGTACATCTTCCTCCCGGGAAGGCACCCTTTCTTCAGTGGGTCTCAGTTCTGTCCTGGGGACCGAAGAAGAAGATGAAGAGGAGGAGTATGAGTACATGAACCGGAGGAGAAGGCGCAGTCCACCTCGTCCCCCTAGGCCCAGTTCCCTTGAGGAGCTGGGTTATGAGTACATGGATGTAGGATCAGACCTCAGTGCTTCTCTGGGTAGCACACAGAGTTGCCCACTCCACCCTGTTCCCGTCATGCCTGCTGCCAGCACCACTCCTGATGAGGACTATGAATATATGAATCGGCAGCGCGGAGGCGGTCCAGGGGGGGATTATGCAGCCATGGGGGCCTGCCCAGCAGCTGAACAAGGGTATGAAGAGATGAGAGCTTTCCAGGGGCCTGGACACAATGCCCCCCATGTTCGCTATGCCCGCCTCAAAACTCTACGAAGTTTAGAAGCCACTGACTCCGCCTTTGATAACCCTGACTACTGGCATAGTAGGCTTTTCCCTAAGGCTAATGCCCAGAGAACATAACCCCTGCTCCCCTGAGGCACCAGGGAGCATTTAATGGCAGCTAGTGTCTGTAGAGGGGTCTCCTCCCAACTCCCTGTCCCTCACAGGTCCCAGCCCCATTTCTCCAGTCCTAGACAATTCCAGTCAACCTTTGGAGGCTTTTAAATACTACCATGAAATTCTTACAGTACACAGCCAGCATGCACTTTCTTCTCTTTCCCAGCCCCAGGAAAGGAGCAGCTTTGTCTGCTTTGCTAATCCCATTCCTCAGCTTCCTCGAAAGAACTCCCTGGAGATATGAAGGATTATTCCCCCAGTCCCTTTCTCTCAGGCTCTTACCTGTTGGGACCAGTGCACCTTTGTTTCCCATCAGATTGTCCTAAGGAAGAGGAAGAAATGGGAAACCCAGCAAAGGAGAGTCAAATTTTGGCTTATGATTTATAATGCCCTGGAAATACTGGGAAATTTAAATTTGTGGAAGAAAGAGGTTAAGAGTGGATATGGAGGGGTTGGGGATTTAACTCAAGTGGTAGAGTGCTTGCCTAGCAAGTGCAAGGCCCTGAGTTCGATCCCCAGCACCCCCCTCCCCCGAAAAAGAATAGATATTGATTACTGTTAATTTAGATTTACCAAGAGCTAGGCAAGCTGGGCATGGTGGTGCATGCCTGTAATCCTGGCACTCAGGAGGCTGAGGCAGGAGGATGGCTGAGAGTTTGAGGCCATCCTGGGCTATATAGTGAGTTCAAGTCCAGCCTGAGACCCTGTTTAAAAAAGCCAGGCATCATGCTAAATCTCTCCTATATTATCTCACTTAATCCTTTATAATCCTCACAAATTTGTGAGAGAGACATCTCATTTTACAAAGATGATGGCCCCCCAGGTGCTCAAGCCAGTGAATGTCTGAAACTACGGATATTAATGAACTGTATAATTTAATGCCTTTTCCTTCAGTTAAGTAATTATAATGCATTTGGCCATAACTTTTGCAGTTTGAAATGCAACAGCAAAACTAGGACTAATACCTGTTTCCATTTTTACAGACAGATTGTTCTTATCATAGATCTTAGCAACCTCAGCATATGATTTATTTTTTTCTTTATTGAGAACTGTCACTTTTCACTTAAAGGAAGTCCTCATGGTTTCTCTTTGACATGTCTGAATTGCCAGCACCACAGCTCTTATACTGTCTGGCCATTATTACATAAAATAAGGGTACTTGTACACAAGAAATGTGATATCAAAAAAAAAAAATGTATGTTTGCCTAGGAAGCACAAGGCCCTGAGTTCGATCCCTGGCACCAAAAAAAAAAAAAAAAAAAAGATATCACAACATGATAACTGAGGATACTAATGGGCAGGTGGACATATTGGGCAAAAGGATAATTCCCCTGAGAGGGGCAGAACAGGATGCTGTGCAATTTCATCATGCTATTCAGTACAGAATGCAATTTGAACTACTGAATTGCTTATTTCTGGAATTTTCCATTTTAATATTTTCAGTTTAACTCAAACTGCAGAAAGCAAATCACAGAGAAGTAGGGGGACTAAGCCTGAAGAAGTTAAGCAGCAGGTCCAGTATTCAAAATCTTCCTAGCTGGGGATTTAGCTCAGTGGTTAGAGTGCACTAAGGCCCTGAGTTCGATCCCCAGCACCAACAAAACAAAACAAAAAATCTTCCTAATTCGAATGTATGTGCTCTTACATGTCAAGGAAAACTGATATACATCAGAGCCCATATAAGGGACACTGTTCTCTTGTTTTTGCACTGAATCAAGCTGAACTCCAATAGCCACATCCTCCTCCTACACCAGACTTATCTCAGGAAGTGGTGGGGGAGTGGTCAGAAGGAAAAATAACTGGACATCTTTGTGTAAACCATAGCCTATATGTGCTGTCAGTGATCACTCCTTGTAAGTAGATTCACAAAGGGTCTGAAACCCACTTTTAGGAGCTACTATATTCTCACTCAAATGAGACTCTTCCAGGTGGGTTAGAAAAAGGAACCTATCTTCAGATCTCTGTCCTCTTGGATGGGAACTGGGGGGAAATGTCTGTTGTATCATTGAAGTTTTTTGTTCTGTTTTTATACATGTCTGAATAAAAATGCCAAAGTTTTTTCAGCTTCCTGTCAAATGAAAATAGTTTGTGATAAGAGACCACCCACCCCTTTGCGCCTCAGCAGTGGATAAGTCACCTGTCTCCTGACATTCCTACTTTTAGCCCATCCTTCTTTCCCTGGGCCTAATTTTATTTTTATTCTTTTAAAGTAAGCATAGTAAACTGGTGTAGTGGTGCACACCTGTAACCTCAGCACTCAAAAGAGGCTGAGGTAGGAGGATCTGAGTTCGGGGCTAGCCTGGGTTACACAGTGAGACTCTTTTTTTTTTTTTTTGTGCTGGGGAGCAAACTCAGGGCCTTGTGCTTGCAAGGCAAGCACTGTAACCACTGTGCTAACTCCCTATCCCAAAACTTTATCTTGGAATAATGTTTTTGTTTGTTTGTTTTGGGGTGCTGAGGATCGAACTCAGGGCCTTATGCTTGTTAGGCAAATGCTCTACCACTGAGCTAAATTCCCAAACCCTATGAGTCGCCTTTTCAAAAAAAAGAAACTAGCATAGGGCACAGCCCTTGTCATGTAAGGGTTTTGAGGTGTGTGGTGGTGCACACCTTTAATTCCAGCGGTTGGGAGGCTGAGGCAGGAGGATCACTGCAAATTCCAGGCCAGCCTGGGCTACCTAGTGAATTCAAGGCCAGCCTGAATTAGAGTGAGACCCTGTCTCAAAAAACCTAAAAAAAATTTTTTTAAGGGTTTTACTAGTAATCTCTACAGGGTAGATTTTGGGGAGATTAGAAAATAATTTTTTGTTTGTTTATCCTGAGACAGGGTCTGGCTATGTAGTTCAAACTGGACTTGCACTCACTAGGTAGCCCAGGCTGGCCTCGAACTTGGGGTAATCCTGCCTCTGCCTCCTGAGTGCTGAGATTACAGGCATGCGCCACCACCCCCGTCTTTTTTTTTTTTTTTTTTTTTTAGACAAGGTCTCACCCCTGCCTCAGCCTCAAGAGTACTAGGATTACCGATGTTGAGTCGACACATCTGATAGAAAAGGCCTTTGCATGTTCTTTCTCCTTCACAGGTGGAAGGTGGAACACAGTACTGAAGCCTCGAAATACTTCAGAACTTTGTTCTCAAGAGTGATTAGATCTTTCCTTGAACACTTCCTTTTGGTGCCCCATCAAAGCTTACTGCTGAAACTGTTACTTTAGTGGAAGTCTGTACACTGGGAGGCCACAAAAAATAGATAATCCCTCGAGTCTGGCTGCCCACTTACTCCTGTGCCCAAGCACTCTTGCTTGGTTTTCCACGTCCGCTCAGCCCCTCCCTGTTCTAGCAGTGGAGGACGATTGGACCGGCAGGGCCGGTCGCGCTGGCCGATCCAGGGATCGAAGGCTGCTAGCCCAGCCTCCCCGCCCTAGGTGTAGAGCATGCCCACCCGCCTGGACTCCACCCAGCTCCACCCTGCCCGCCGCCTTCAAACCCATTCCCCGCACAGCTCCGCCCTCCCCCCTTCCCCCCCACTCCCACCCTCCACCCCCGTTACTGGCTCTCGCTCTTCGTTCCCAAAGATTGTGGTTCCTCCCGGAGAGACCACGCTTTCCCTCTGGCTCTCCAACGGCTCCGCCTTCCCGCCGGAGCCTGACCCTTCCCAGTGTGCCCGGCGATTCCGGCGTGCGAGGCCCTAGGAGGGCAAGGCCCCGGGGCCTGGCGGAGTGGCGCGAGGGGCAGGCTGGGAGTTGTAGTTTCTCGGGCCACGAAGGCGGCTGGAGGCCGGCAGTGGGCAGGACTCGTTGTCCCAGCGTGCCCTGCGCCTTAGCCCGCGCGCTCGCAGCCTCTAGCTCTCGCCATCCGCCCGCCCGCCCGCCCGCTCCCTTGCTTGCTGGAGCTTTCGCTCGCGCTCTCCTCGCTGATCGAGGGGTCTCTGGCCACAGCTTGCGGCTGGGAAGGGAAACAGGCGGCAGCTCAGGGGAAACGAAGCTGCAGTGGTGGTAGTGGGAAGATGTCGGGCGAGGACGAGCAGCAGGAGCAAACTATCGCCGAGGACCTGGTCGTGACCAAGTATAAGATGGGGGGCGACATCGCCAACCGTGAGTGCGGCCTCAGGGGTCCGGGAATCGAGGCTGAGAGGGAGAGGTGCCGGGCTGTCCTCGGAGGGGCTGGAGCGGCAGGGTCTTGCGAAGTGAGCTACCGAGGGGCGCGCACCGGTCCGCTGGGTCGGCGTGGTGGGAAGACCCGGTGTCGTGCCGGGGACCGGGAGGAGCGCAGAGAGGGCCCCCGGCAGGCTCGGACCCTAGGCCTTTGGTAAGGATACAAGGCGCGTCCTCCCCTGTCCCTCACCCTTCAGTCCGGACCTCTGCTTCCTCTGGTTCTGGCAGCAGCGAGGCCACCTTGAAAAGGAAGCGCCCAGCAGTTGGCGACCGGAGCACCCCTCTGGTGGCGGTTCCGGGCCCCAGGAGCTGAGCCGGCACGTGTTGCCCAGTCCCCATGCGGATCACTGGCTCCTCTCCCTCCGCTACGGCCCCTGACACCAGCTTCCCCACCACGTGCTTTGCTGGAGCCTTTCCTTCTTCAGCCTTTACCTGGTGGGGGCCCCCTTCCTCCCTTGCGCTCGCTCAGGGGGCCGGGCCGTTGGACGGCGCTTATCTGGCTTTTTGGGAAGTTACTGGTATTACCACCGCGCCAATCTGTGCAGATGGCCTTAGCCTTCAAAATTGATTATTCCCAGGGATTTGACAGTGTTTTGAGGTCTTACTCTCACCCTACCTAAACAAACTTGTGAACAGTACTGGAGAGGGGGAGACTGGCTTGATTTTAGGAGTGTCACAAGACATCTTCACCCGAGCTGTGCTCTTTCTCAGCAATTGCCTGCACTCTAGGCAAATGTTTCACTTTCCTTTTTTTTCTTTCCAATTCATTTTAACTTCTAAAAAAAATTTTTTTGGAGACAGGGTCTCACTATGTCAGTATGTAGTTCAGGCTGGCCTTGAACTCACTGTGTAGCCCAGGCTGGCCTCAAACTCACAGCGATCCTCCTGCCTCAACATTGGGATTACAGGCCTGTGCTACCACCCCCAGCTCACTTTAACTTTTTTTTTTTTTTTTTTAGACAGGGTCTTGCCATGTAGTTCAGGCCGGCCTTGAACTCACTATGTAACCCAAGTTAGCCTCCAACTCACAGCGATCCTCCAGCCTCAGCCTCCCAAGTGCTGGGGTTACAGGTGTGCACCACTGCACCCGGCTACTTTAACATTTTAAAACTCACTTAGGGAGATAGAACCTACTTGTCTTTTGGTTTTTGTGTGGCTTTAGTGGTGGGAAGAGGTAATTAGGATGCCTTTGGTCCTATGGTTGAGAACCTGACTTTTTCTGGTTTCCAAAGAATCACCAAAATAGATCTCAAAAAAAAAAAAAATCAAACCTGAAATTCAGGGTGGATCATGAAGAGGCCATCATGAACAGGACAGTGCTTCTATAACAATGGGCAGATAGTATGGTGCGCTCTGTTTTGGTGCTATCTGGTCTTTGACACTAGTGATTTGTATCAAAACATTTCTTACCGTTTCTAGTTTGCAGGTGCTTGTGATCTCAGTAGCAATATTTTTCTTTTCTCTTTCTTTCTTTTTTTTGGTTTTTTGAGACAGGGTCTCACTATGTAGTGAAGGCTGGTCTTGTTCACTGTGTAGCCCAGGTTGACCTCGAACCCCCTGCCATCCTCCTGCCTCAGCCTGTCAAGTGCTGAGATTATAAGCGTGCACTACCATGCCCAGCTTCATCAATCTTGAAGCAGGTCACATAGCTCTTTGAGATCTGCTAAAAGCTGTAAGCCGTGAGGCCCCTGAAGCTCAGGAACTTTAAGTTAAATCCACTGGGTTTGTATACTTGTTTGTGAGGAAATAAATTCTACATAAGTTGAGATTACTAACACCTAATTAGGGTGTCTAAGAAGGGAAGAAGGTAATATTTAACAGTGCATCAGCTTCAACTCAGCAATTCTGTGTCTACCTTTTTGTAGTCCCTGACGCCTATAAATTTCTTCTGGTTTGCTTTGCATGTATGGGTGCCTTGGTGAGAGTCCCCTGAAGTTCATAATTCTGTCTTACACCAAAGATACCATCTTTGGAAAGTCTGATGCCTTAGTTGAGAAGACAGATTGTATATGCCCTGTTTTCACATAATATAAGGGAGAAAGGGAAGTGTTGGCCTTTTTATTTTAGCAAAGAAAGGTAGAAATTAGGGATTATAGGTGGATCTGTCCCAAAAAGTAAAATTTGTTTCCCTTTTAAGCCTCAGGACAGTGGCAGCAGGCAGTCCAATTTCTAAGTACTACTTGAGTGGTAACTAAACAATAAATATGAGCAGGGCTGACTTGGTGGGATTTTTGTCCCCAGGGGTACTTCGATCTTTGGTGGAAGCATCCAGCTCAGGTGTGTCAGTATTGAGCCTGTGTGAGAAAGGTGATGCCATGATTATGGAAGAGACAGGAAAAATCTTCAAGAAAGAAAAGGAAATGAAGAAAGGTAAAAAAAAGAGAGAGATTCCTTCCCCTAATTTCCCAAGTCTGACCTTTATTTGATCCTTTTTTTTTTTTTAATTGCAACGATGTAACCACCACTCTAGTTCAGCTTGAGATATTTGAAGTGGCAATGGGACAATTTCCTCTGCAGTCCAAACTCATTAAGTTTAAGCAAGTCCCTGAAAAAAAAATCCTTTCATTTCTCTAAAGAGCAGTAGGGCTCCTGAGAGAGAGTGCGAGCAAGGCAGTAAAGGCTGATGATTCTTTTTACAGGTATTGCCTTTCCTACCAGCATTTCGGTAAATAACTGTGTATGTCACTTCTCCCCTTTGAAGAGTGACCAGGACTATATTCTCAAGGAAGGTGACTTGGTAAAAATGTAAGGTTAAACCATTCTAGAGCATTTGTCTTTTTCCTGAGCGTTTACATAGTGCCTGTTCCTAATGCATCCCTCTGCTTGCCTTTCAGTGACCTTGGGGTCCATGTGGACGGCTTCATCGCTAATGTGGCTCACACTTTTGTTATTGGTGTGCCTCAGGTAGGTAGGTGGCTGCCCACAGATACGAGCCAGACAGTCAGCTGGGTTAGTGAACTTTCCAGGAAGACACTGATTGCATTTCCTTATCTACAGGGGACCCAAGTAACTGGGAGGAAAGCAGATGTCATTAAGGCTGCTCACTTATGTGCTGAAGCTGCCCTGCGCCTTGTCAAACCTGGGAACCAGGTAGGGTGTTTTGTCGAACTCCAAAGCTTAATAGAACCAAACACGCATTAAGCACTTAGAACTGCCCTGTGTGGAACTGCCGACTTCCCCAATACATCTCTTATAATACAAACAACTTTTTGTTTTGTTTTTTGTTTTTTTGAGACAGGGTCTCATAGATAGCTCAGGCTGGCCTTGAACTCTTGGCAATCTTCCTGCCTCAGCCTCCCAAACACTGGGATTACAGGTGTGCACCACCATGCCTGGTTTAAAATAAACAGCTTTTTAAAATTAGCAACACTTTAACCAGGTGTGTGGTGCATTCCTGTAATCCCAGCACTCTGGGAGGCTGAAGCAGGAGGGGTGCTACTTTGAGGCTATTTTGGATGACTGTGAGAGCCTGTCTCACAATAAAAAATAAAAGGTCTGGGGATGTAGTTCAGTGCAAACGCCCTGGGTTCAGTCCGCAGTACTGGGAAAATAGATAGCAACATGTTTTGTCTGTGTGTGGTACTGGTGAGTGGAACCCAGAGATGTTCCCTCACTGATCTACATTCCCAACCCTTTCTATGTTTTGAGGTGGTCTCATTAAGTGATCTAGGCTGGCCTCCAATTTATGATCCCCCTGCCTGTCGGTCTCCTAAGTAGCAGGAATTTAGATGTCTGCTAGCCATATCCAGCAAAATTGAAAAGGCAAGACCTAAAAAGTTTAATACTAAACAACAGTAACCTATGTGTGCCTACTATAGTTCCATATAAGGTATATGGAGATATACGGTCCCTACTTAGTGCCTTCTCACTAAGCTACACCCCTAGCCCTTCTCTGCATTGTTTTATTTGAGGCAAGGTCCCAATAAATTGCCCAGGCTGAACTCAGACTTATTTTTTTGAGACAGGTAATTTGGTAAATGCTGGCCTCAAACTCGAAGTGATGCTCCTGCCTCAGCCTCCTGAGTGCTGGGATTAGAGGCATGAACCACCACGAAGGGCTGCTCGATTTTTTTTTTTTTTTTTTTTTTTTTTGACAGGTTTCACTATGTTTAGGCTGGCCTTGAACTCATAATCCGCCAGCCTCAGACTCCCAAGTGCTGGGATTACAGGTGCGCACCACCATACCCAGCTGCATTTTTGATTTTGTATGTGCATCTTTTCCCAAAATAATATCAGGTAGTTAGCTAATGAATAAAACAAATTTAGAAACTCAGTGCTAACAGCATGTTTTTTAAAAAAATCATAAAAGGTATCAGAGAGGTAGTAGTACATGTCAAAGAGAGGCTAAAGGTGAGGATGATGGCCCACACCTATAATCCCAGCACTATGGGAGGCAGAGGCAGGAGGATTGCAAATTTGAGCCTAGCCTGGGCACTTTAGCCACTTTGAGAGACCTTTTTTTTTAAAGAAAAACAAAAAAACTCTGGGAATATAGCTCAACATGAAGGCTAAAGGTTCAATCTCCAGGACCAGGAAAAAATAGACTAAAATTTCTTCTGTGATTTGCAAGGCAGGAAGCATAGGGATAGTAGTTCTCATGAACCACTAAATTTAAGCATGTTAGATTGACAGTGGAGGCATTTTGCTAGTATATTTCCAGAGATGTATCAGAGATCTCTTTAATGCCCAAACCATTGTCTTTTGAAGGGGTGCTGGGGATCAAACTCAAGGCCTCACACTTGCTAGGAAAGTGCTTCTACCCTGCGCTAAATCCCCAAACCAACCCACCACCTTTTGTTTTGGGGGGGTATTTTTTTGTTTTTTGAGACAGTTTCACTATGTAGTCCAAGCTGGCCTGGAGCTGGCAGCACTTCTGCTGCCTCTGCCCCAAGTGCTGGGATTACAGGTGTGGCTCACCACGCCCGGCCCCTTCTTAGTTTTTTGAGACAGGATTTTGTGATGTAGTCCAGGCCTCAACTCCGGGCACTTGTGCCTCCAGTGGGATCATAGGCATGTGGTGCCACACCCAGAAACCACTGTCTTTTGTTACTTCTTTTCTGTGCTCTCTTATTTCTCACTTTTTTTTTTTTTTTGTGGTGCCGGGGATCGAACTCAGGCCCTTGTGCTTACAAGGCAAGCACTCTAATCACTGAGCTAAATCCCCAGCCCCTCTCACACTTTTATTTAGTTTTTATTTCATCTTCAATTTTAGTATTTAATTGTATTATTTTTACTTCTTTTTGTCTTGGTTTTCTTAAAATATATAACTTCATAGAGTTGTTGAAAAGTCCTTTGAATAGGATGCCTAACACAAAGTAAGCAATAATTAGCTGTTACTATTACTTTGAACATTTGTTATTTATATATTGTATATCTACAGCAAGGTAGAATTCTCTGGTGGCCAGTACAGTATATGCCTATAAAATCAAATGGGGTTCACACCCTATCACCATACTTTACTATCGGCATTTTAAAATAATCTTGAGCCAGGCATGTTGGCACATGCCTGTAATCCTAGCATTTAGGAGGCTTACAACAGCCTAAACTAAATAGTGAGACCTCTCACAAAAAACAAAACCAGCCAGGCATGGTGGTGCTTTCCTGTCATTCCAGCACTCAGGAGGCTGAGGCAGGAGAATCGCCACAAGTTCAAGGTCTGCCTGAACTATGTAGGGGGACTCTTGTCAAAAAATCCCCCAAAAAGCCGGGCATGGTGGCACATGCCTCTAGTCCCAGCACTCAAGAGGCTGAGGCAGGAGGATTGCTGTGAGTTCAAGGCCAGCCTGAACTACATAGTTAAGACCCTGTCTCAAAAAAAAGCAGTAAAAAAAATCCCCCCCAAATATCCTGAGCTTGGGCTGGGGATTTGCACTCAGTGGTTAGAGTGCTTGCCTCATAAGGACAAGGCCCTGGGTTTGATCCCCAGCACAAAAAAAAAAAATCCTGAGTTCAGATTGCCTCATCTATAAAATGGGAAAAGTAAAATCATGCCTTATTCTCTGTTATGATAGTGAGATAATTATGTAAAGAGCTTATGGTAGTACCTGGCACATACTTAATAAACACTAGCAAGGTTTTTTTTGTTGCCACTTTTGGTTTTTAGTTTTTTGGGGAGGTTGCCGGGGATTAAACTCAGGGCCTTGTGCTTGCTAGGCAAGCACTGTACCACTTGAGCTAAATTCCCAACCCCTTTGTTTTTTGTTTTTGAGACAGGGTCTCACTATGTAGTCCAGGCTGGCCTTGAACTCACTATGTAGCCCAGACTACCCAAACTGGTCGATCCTCCTGCCTGAGCCTCCCAAGTACCAGTATTACAGGTGTACGCCCCACCACATCCAGCTGGTTTTGTTTTTTGGGAGTTTTTTTGGTTCTCGTTTCTCTTGGACTGAATTAATAGCATAAATAAAGATCAGATCATGTTTGAAAGTGGTTAAAAAAAAAAAAGAAAAAGGAAAAATAGGGTTTGCTGTCCGCTCTGCAACAGATAAAATGCCAGATATAAAGGAATATATACTGGACTTTACATGAGAAAACCTGTGTCTCTGACAAGGTTCCACTTGCTTATTTAACCTTGGGTGAATCAGTTCATCTTTTATGCTTGTCATTCTCACAGTAGAGAATTTATTAGCTCCTAATATCTCATTTTTTATTTGATTTTGTACTTGTAGAACACACAAGTGACAGAAGCCTGGAACAAAGTTGCTCACTCATTTAATTGCACGCCAATAGAAGGTGAGGCCTCAGATAACAGGGTTGAGGGCCCAAGAAGGAATAACTTAGCAGAATTGAAGCTTTTGCTCTCTCATTCTGGCTGTAGTTCAGTCTTATCTGGAATCCTCCGTACCCTATTGCTATAGCCAGACACATTGCTTGCATGGTCAGACTACCTAAGTGGGTAGATTTGGGCTTTTTGGGATTCTGGATCACTAGTACTATCGGCCTTGTCCTTTCTGCAGGTATGTTGTCACATCAGTTGAAGCAGCATGTCATCGATGGAGAGAAAACCATTATCCAGAATCCCACAGACCAGCAGAAGTAGGTGCCAGCCTAATTCTTCTATGCCAGTCACCACCTTTCCCATGCTCCCAATTTAACCACATGTGCCTTCTACTCCAGACCCTGGGAGTTAATTTATTACTCTCGGTGTTTCCCTTTTTTTCTATTTCTTTTAGGAAGGATCATGAAAAAGCTGAATTTGAGGTACACGAAGTATATGCTGTGGATGTTCTTGTGAGCTCAGGAGAGGGCAAGGTGAGGAAAAGACGAGCTGGCAAGAGGGGTGGTGGAGCAAGAGTTCATCAGACCAAATGTGACCTAATTTACTCTTTCAGGCCAAGGATGCAGGACAGAGAACCACCATTTACAAACGAGACCCCTCCAAACAGTATGGCCTGAAAATGAAAACTTCGCGTGCCTTCTTCAGTGAGGTAGAAAGGCGCTTCGATGCTATGCCGTTTACTCTAAGGTACTACACTTAGCAAGAACAGGATTTGGAGCCAGTTTGTTTCAAGCTACGCACCCAGGAATGCTTTTCCCTCCCTGGAAACATCCCTCCCTTTCTCTCCCCTCCTGCCCAGACTTGTAGCTCATACATACTATGTTCTGTCCTCATCTCATCGCAGCTAATATAAAAGCAACCTAAGCATGATTTCAGCCCGAGGGTAGGGGCGATTTAAGAAATGAGCAAAATGGGGCTGGGGATATAGTTCAGCGATGGAATACTAGCCTAGCATGCATACACTAAGTTCAGGCCACACCACAAAAAAAACAAAAGCAAAAAAAACACCATGAGCAAAATGGTAAGGCTTGGGGTTGGGGATTTAGTTCAAGTGGTAGAGCTCTTGCCTAGCAAGCTCAAGGGCCCAAGTTCAGTCCCCAGCACTGAAAAAAAAAAAAAGAAGAAGAAGAAAAAAAGGGACTTAAAGATTCCTCTGGATTTCATCTTTTCTTAACCAGAGCATTTGAAGATGAGAAGAAGGCTCGGATGGGTGTGGTGGAGTGTGCCAAACATGAGCTGCTGCAACCATTTAATGTTCTCTATGAGAAGGAGGGTGAGTTCTGAAGCGAATTCCACTTTAGAGCCCTGGTTATGTGATACCATTCTCTTTCTAACTTTAGAAAAGAGATAAGTATGATAAAGGACCATTTTCATTTTCCCCACAGGTGAATTTGTTGCCCAGTTTAAATTTACAGTCCTACTCATGCCCAATGGCCCCATGCGGATAACCAGTGGTCCCTTTGAGCCTGACCTCTACAAGTCAGAGATGGAGGTCCAGGATGCAGAGCTGAAGGTCGGTACGAATGGAAATCGGTGAACACGTAGCACATGGCCTATGGGTGGAAATCCTGAAAAGAACTGCAGTACTGAGAGGAACACTTTGTGTTTCCTCCATGTTCCTCAAAATGTGTTGCTTCCTTCCTCCTGTTTTCCAGGCCCTCCTCCAGAGTTCTGCAAGTCGGAAAACCCAGAAAAAGAAGAAAAAGAAGGTGTGTTATGACCATACTATTCTGGTAGGGGGACCCAACTATTCCACCTTCCTTGTGGGCTACAGATTTTTGCAAATCCTGATCTCACCCCACTCAGCCCTAACCCAGAGGATCAAGATATTTTTGCTTTTGGTCATCTAGACACCATTCCCCAAATAGTTAGAAACTGACATGTCTTCCTTCTCTCCTTGTCTTGAAATACAGGCCTCCAAGACTGCAGAGAATGCTACCAGTGGGGAGACACTAGAAGAGAATGAAGCTGGGGACTGAGGTGGGTCCCATATCCCCAGCTTGCCGCTCCTGCCTCATCCCCTCCCACGATACCCAGGCTCTGTGAAGTGCAGTTTGGCTTCTCCACCCAGGACCACCAGCAGAGCGGGGTCTCCCTGCCCCCATTCCTGTCCCCCAACCCACTCCCTTCCACCAACAACCAGCTCCAACTGACTCTGGTCTTGGGAGGCCAGGCTTCCCAGCCACCGAAGACTACTTTAAATAGAAAAAAAGAAATTGAATAATAAAATCAGGAGTCAAAATCCATCGTCTTCAAGCCCCTCTTTCTAGCCTTTTCTACTATTTTGCTTGGTCAAAGTTTGTGGCCCTACAACAGAAATTAACCACCACCACTAAAAACTCAGCTGAAATTTTTTTATACTACTCCGATGTCAACATTTTCTCATCGATTGGTTGGGGCTTTTTTTTCCTATCTTGTTTCACACTCTCCTAAGTATTTTATCTACCCTCAAAATTAAGAGGAGCTGTTCTTCAGATGGTTTTTATTCCATGTGGCAGATTCCAAATCTGATCCAGGCTGCCTAGTCAGGCCCTTCCCATTTTTAGGAGCTGAAGTCTCCATTTATGAAGAGGTTGTCGTCTATCAACTGGATCTTCACTTGTGAATCTTTTTAGGCATTTTTTTCTGCAGGGTGTTTTTTGCTCTCCCCATTTTCACAAAGCTGTAAGGAATAATCCATCTCAGCTGTGCCCTATTCTCTGGTGTCAGCGGGGCCTTCTCACTCCAGCTCACACAAATCTAAGCGGAAGTTCAACTGATTTGTTTGAGATATTTTGACTTCCCTTCCTTGAAAGAAAAACCAAGAACCAGAGGAGTAGAGTGACTTGAAGAGACAACTAGCTTTCTGAAGCTGTGGACTTGGATTGGATGAATTGCTGGGGGTTTATAGGGAAAGGTGACACATCTCAGTACCTCTGGCATGCTGTCCCAGGGAACTAGGGCTCCCACTGATTTACAAGATTTTTAAACATTGAAAATGACATGGCGTTAAAATAAATTTCAATTTGCTCATAATGTGCCTTTGTGTGTTGCTCTTAATGAAAGTGGGGAGATTGAGTTGAAGTGATCAATTGCAAGTGTTACTATATTTTAAAACAAGGATTAATTTGGATTGGGAATGACACAAATGCCACATTCTTTCAAGACAGTAAATTATCTAGGATTTTTGGTTATTTGATTTTCTAAAGTAGAAACATTACCCTTCACTGCTGACATTTATTCAGGACTAGGTCACTTGGTGTTGTGAACTATAAAGACAATACTGCAAGTGCTTTATTCAGGAGTCCAAGAGGAGTGTCTTTAGTGTTAATACTAGTTTTCAGGGCCAGGATAATAGAGTGGGTAATTGTTAATTAGAGGTTGGTCTTGTTTTGGCAGTGCTAGGGAGGACCAGGGAAGTACTCAGCTAAGTCACTATAGTGCCCCACCCCTTTAAGGGCCTAGCTAAATTCAGCCTGGTCTCAGGCTTGGAATCCCCCTACAGAAACCTCCAAGCAGCTGGGATTACACAGGTGCACAGCACACCCAGCTGTATTTTATATTCTACATGTGGTACTGCTGATACGTAAATACTACAGTGAACAAAGTTGAAGACAGTACCTGTACTATCATATGTGTTCACCACTATAAAGCACAGAATAGTTGCATTGCCATAAAAAAGCTCTACTTACCCCTTTGTTCATTTGTACAAACCTGTAGAATGTACACCCAAGAATGAATCTTAATTATACAGATCTTTGGGTGGTTAAGTAGCAGTGTGGGTTCCTCAGGTGTAACAAATACTCTGGTAGAGATGTTGATAATATGGGTAGCTATGGCTGGATAGGGGTGGGAAATAATGGGTAATCCCTATTTTTTTAATTTTTCTGCGCCCCTAAAGCTGCTCTAAAAAGTAGTTTTAGCCAGGCGTGGTGACACACATCTATAATCCCCACATGGGAGGCTGGTGCAGGAGGATCACTTCGAGTTCAAGGCCAGCCGGAACTACATAGCAAGCTCCTGTCTCCAAACAATGAAAAGTTAAAGACCTCAACCTGGGTAATTTAGTAAGAACAACTCAAAATGAATAAAGGGCTGGAGATAGATCTGTGTATAGTAGCCCTGGGTTTAATATCCAGTACCAAAAAGAAGAAGTCATTCTAATGATGGAACTACTTAAACATGGGGAACAAGGGATTTCACTTTTGGGGGCTGGGAATTCAGCTTAAGTGGTAGAGCACTTGCCTAATAAGTGCCAAGAACCAAGAGTTCGATCCCCAGGACCCCAGGGAGGGGGGCCTTTAACTTCTGAAACCTTGTTTTTCAATAGTTAAATGAACAGGCAGGAAGATTGCTGTGAAGTTCAAGGCAGTCCAGGCTAGTGTCAAAAAACCAAAATAATATTTTTTCAAAATAATATTTAAAAGTCAAATGGTAATAAAGGGATGAGAAGGAAGGAAGGAAGGATTATAGAAACAAAATTTTGTAGTATTTAACCTATAAGATAAAATCTTCAGGGGTTGGGTATTTAGCTCAAGTGGTAGAGTGCTTGCCTAGCAAGCCCAAGACCCTGAGTTTGATCTTCAGTACCCCAAAAAAATCTCGAGGAGGGCGTGATGGCGCATCAGTGTGATCTCAAGCACTCAGAGACTGAGGCAGGAGTTCAAGGCTATCCTGGGCTACATAGTGAGTCAAGACCAGCTTGGACTACATACTGTGACACTGCTCCCTCCGCTCCACTCCCCCTACCCCCGAAAAAAAGTTTTCAGCTTTAAATTTTCTGTAGCCAAAGCTTTGGGGCCATATTTCTAGAGAAGATTTAACTAACCTTCCTTCCTGCCCCTCTGCCCTTGGGTTTAATTTTCACCGTTAGTTACAGAGAATCATCTAAGTATTTTCTGTTAAAACGATGCCTTGTGAGCAGGAAACGCTGTTGACATTCTGTCTCAGACAGTGTGGCGAAAGACCATAGTTGACTATTTCATTCTCAGAGTTTTAGGGGAAAAAAGGAGCTGCTCCAACGTCTCTTTTTGCAGTATTACATCTTACTCGACTTCCCACTTTACGTCATTCCGTGTTCTGGACCCTTAGGATCTTCGAAAATTTCAGGATCGCATCTCCTGCAGTTTAGTTTAAAAAATAAAGCAAAGCAGGGCCGGGAATTTAGCTCAGTGGTAGAGCGCTTGCCTAACAAGGACGAGACCCTGAGTTCGATCCCCGGCACCCAAAAAAAAAAAAAAAAAAAGGCAAAGCAGTAAAGCAAACTAGGAATTTCTGTACAGTCCTCATTTATTCGTAAAAAAATCGGCACTTAGTCATAATAAAATGGAGGACTTCAAGAAACTTCAACTCCCAGGGAGCAATGAGGGAAGGCTGAACCATTGACCTTTTTCCTCTTTTGGTCCCATACTGGAAATAGATATACACACGTGTATATGAGGTCCTCAATAATAAAAATGGGAGGATGAGTAACTAGAATTCAAAATACTATTTTCCTGGAAAAACCTTCAATCACTTATGTGGTAGCTGAAAGCGACCGCAACCCAGGATCACGGTGGTTGGTAGCTGCGGCCCTAGGGGCGGGGCTGAGTAGCGGAAATGACGACACTGAGTGCTCCGCTAAAAGCCAGAGGCGGAACTTTGGCGCTCTCTCGGTTTTAACGCCATCTTCTTAGGTGCGTTGTTGCTGGTAGAATCCGTAAATATCTGACCTCTATATTAACCATCATTATAGGAAAGTAACTATAATCTCTTTGTCTTTCCCGGCAGAAACCTCTGCGCCATGAGAGCGAAGGTGAGCGGTCTCTAACAATGAGTTGGGGAGGTAGGAGTTGCCAAGGAGGGAGATCCAGGCAAGAAAAGTCCGCCATGGTTCCTAATCCCGGGGTTCTCAAGGTTGCCCAAGAGGTGGTGGGAAAAGGAAGCGTACTTTGGGTAAAAAGCAGAGGAGGTAGCTAGCGGTTAAATCCTCTAGGGGAGAAAGGGCACGGCAAAACCCGGCGGAATTGGCGTTTTATGTCGGGGCGGTGTCTACAAGCCTTCGTACTTGGTTAAGAATGTCTCTGGTTCTCAGTCCTAAATAGTGCACTTGATAGCCAAACCCAAACCTGCTAATGAAAGTGATCTTTTCTGTTCTTTATCTCTATGATCGGGTCGCTAGTGGAGGAAGAAGCGAATGCGCAGGTATGTTCAGACTGGCTGACCAGGAAGGGTGGGCACGAAGAGGGGGGTACGCCTACGACAAAACGTTTGGTTTGGAGTTTTAAAAACTACAGTGGGGAAAAAACTGTTAAAAAGTATTCTTTCGGGGGCTGGGGATTTAGCTCAGTGGTTAGAGTGTTGCTTTGTAAGCGCAAGGCCCTGAGTTCAATCTCCAGCACCAAAAAAAAAAGTATTCCTTCGGCAGAACCAGGGATTGAACACAGTACAGAACTGTAATACTTGCTAAATTTTTCACTGCACGTAGTCAGTGCACTTTTAAGATGGGAAGAAAAAACAACCCAGGGTACTAGTTGTATTATCGTGTTTCCTTTCAGGCTGAAGCGCAAAAGAAGAAAGATGAGGCAGAGGTCCAAGTAAACTAGCCTGTACCCCCACGGAGGCCAAAGGAGCAGAAATAAGGAATGGTTGCTGCAGGCTGAGGACGCCGGTGCAAGTTGTTGGACTGCATGCTACTGTCCAGACTGTCTCAATGGATTAGAACTTCATCGCGCCATCTGATCGCCAAGAACCACCTCAGAGACCCACCTTGTTAATAACTAAAGCAGTCCCCATCGGTCTTTGCCCCGGACCTGTGGCATTCTGGACTAGTTCTGTTCTCAATTGTGGCCGAGTGTTACACGTGTACAATAAATCATCTTTTCTGCTGTGTCAGCTGAAGAATCAAATTGTCTTGTCTGTTACGTGTTTTTTACAATTCATTGAATGGGGATTCTGGTAGTTTGTGTCCTGTCGCTACCTGGAAAATTTACATAGGCAAGTCTCGGGTGTATGACGTAAACCACCTCTCGTTGGCCTTGAGAAGGGCTTAGTACTGGGAGCGTGTTTTTAGAGTCGCGGGTAAATTTGAGGCAGATTTTGGTACCGCCCCTACGTTTCGTGAATGTGAGGCCGAGTTCCCGCTATGGATTTCTTACTGGAGCTGTTAGGCTGGGTTGCTATGGTGACGCGCAGGGATTGCTGGGAACTTCCGGTCCCAGTCACGTGATTCGCGCACAATAGAGTATGGTTCCGGGTCCGGTAGCTAGAGTGTCACTTCTTCCGCGGGAAGCGGAAGAGCTACAGGGTGGGCGGCTCTTTGTCGAAGCTAGAGGACCGGCAGGCGGCAGCAGCAACTACGGCGGCGGCGGCAGGTGAGGGAGGCGGGAGACTTAGGTGGAGGCCGCGCCCGGAGGGGAGGAGTCGGGGCCGGCCCAGCGGCTAGACTGCCGGGCCACACAAGGCCCCCCGGAGCCGAGATTGGCTCTTTCTCACACCCCAGGACAGAGCCCCCTTTCTGACTGACCCCCGCTTAGCGAGCAAACGCCAGCTCCGTGACGTCACGGCCCTGCCCATCCCCTGAGCTTCATGTCATCTAGATCTCCCTCTCCCCGCTTCACTTAATGCTTGCTTAGTGTCCTGTGCACCTGGTCCACAGCTGTGTGCTGGCCGCACTGCACCTGAGAAGATTTGCTTCGGGGAAATTACTAGGACTTTTCGAAAACTCAGGTTGTTGGAAAGAGTCATAATCACCGCCCCCAAGTATTAACTGCCATCCCACTGCACTGTCAGTTGTTGCTCTTGTACTGCCCCCCATTTGGCGTTCCTGGCTCTTTCTCTCGGTCAGGCCCTGAGCTCCACACCCTCCTTCATTTTGAGCCAGGTCTTCCCTCACTCTGTTCTTTAAGGACTCAACTTATCCTCCCAGCCTTTACAGTAAAATCAGTTCTATCCCTTACTCTTTACTGGCCACTTCTCTTTTGACAGGTGAAGTTTAGTTTGGACCCTTAAGGAGACCCCTAAATTCCCAAATGTCTTGTTTGATCAGATTTCATTCTTATTTATATTTATGACAACCCAATGCCCTCCACTTTTACTCTTTATCCCACCCAGGTCTCTCTTTCTCTTTTTTTCTCCCCTGTTCAGAACCTAGCAGTGATGTGGAGGTGGAGACACACAGGAGCCCCGGACTTCACCTGAGCTACCTCAGGTATCAGTGCTGGGAGAATTGGTTGGGGAGGAGTGTTATACCCAATTAACTGCTTCTGGTGGGACTTGCAACTTGAGACAGGCTTGGATAACATAGCATTTATTCTTCAGTTCATTTCGTTGTACGTTTGCATCTTCTGATAGCACTTCTTTTTATTGTTTGTCTCATTCTGGGTTGCCTCCTTTTGGAGGAAGAAGACCCCTTATACAGATCTTGTGTAACTTTGGCCTCTGATCTGGTGAGTCATTTTAGGGATTTGTAAAGTCAAAGTCAAGCCAGACGTGGTTGCCCACACCTGTAGTCCCAAGCACTTAGGACTAGGACTGAGGCAGGATGATAGCAAGTATGAGGCCAGTCTGGGCTACATAGCCAGTTCAAATCCAGTCTGGAGTATATAGCAAGGCCCTGTATCAAAAACAAAAAACACAAAGTCAAGACAATGAGGATAGAGTAAAGTTGGTGAAGGCCAAAGAAATAGGAAAGATTCCCTTATACTTAAGGAGAAATGGTATGGAGTTTTCATGTTTGAACAATAGGGGGAGCCTGAACGCTGCTTAAGAAAGGCTTAGGAAGTCAGACACGTGGTATCTGGGACTCCCTGTCTTATTGGGGGTGGAGAGAGGGGAGGGCTAGACCTAGGGCAGTGGACTGACATTCCAGAGCTCTCTTGGGAAACAGGAGACTTACAAAACTTTTTATAGAGTCTATAAATAAAGAGGATCTTTATGGGGTAAGGAATGGTGTGGTTTGATGTCAGTGGGATCTTCCCATGGAAGGGTAAGAAGGGGGTAGGGAATGGGGAAAGAGAGGTCAGTTGTTCCTGTGAAATTAACTCATTCCCACCTTGACCTTGCCATAAATGGTTTTGGCCTGGGGATCTAGAAGTGGAGATTCCATCTTAGAACTTCTCCATACTATGGAGGGGCCTGACTTCCTTGGGGTTAAGAGTGGTGGTAGGCTAGGAGAAACTAGCAAGAAATGACAGGTTTAGAGACTGCCCTCGAGCTGGTTATACCATCTCTTCAACCAGGATTTCTTGGGTTCTAGAGATGTGATACATGCAAAGCCTTAGCTAAGATTCCACAGAAGATGGGTTAAGGGAAATTTTGTTACCAGTGTCCCATCATTCACAAGCCCTAGCAGCTAAGCAGTCCACCTTGGGCATTATTCCCAGTCTCCTCCCAGCCTATTCAGACACCAGCAGCAGTTTTAATTTCACTTCCACTACTTTAATAAGGTCAGCTCAGAAGGGAAGATAATATTCAACACCTCTCTGCCTGTCCCCTCAGCCTGTCATCATTAGTGAGATGAAATGGCTCCTTCCCAGCTCCCTCCCTCCTCCGTTAGCCAGGCGAGTGTGAATCATCCCAACCAAGGCCAGGTGCATGAAGGCTTGGGCGGGACTTCAGTCAAGTCGGCCAGTCCAGCCAGCATCCGCCTCCCTTAGAGTCTCTATTTCCAAAGCCATTGCCCCACTGGACTGCCTGCTGTCTAGTCAGGACGTGTGAGATCTCTCTGGAGGACTCCTGTTTGACACAGTTCTCTTTCTTAGCAGTCACCAAGAGTGGCAAGAAAAGGAAGAAGACCCCGAGTCAGGGGGGACCAGGATGCCTGACCGAGACGGCTATGCCAATGGCACTGGGAGCAGCGGTGGAGGCCCTGGAGGTGGTGGCGGTGAGGAGGCTGGTGGCACAGGAGCAGGCAGTGGTACGGCCAGCTCAGATGCCATCTGTAGAGACTTCCTAAGGAATGTGTGCAAGCGAGGCAAGCGCTGTCGATATCGCCACCCAGACATGAGTGAAGTGTCCAACTTAGGAGTGAGCAAAAATGAATTCATCTTCTGCCATGACTTCCAGAACAAGGAGTGTAGCCGTCCAAACTGCCGTTTCATCCACGGCTCCAAGGAGGATGAAGATGGCTATAAGAAGACGGGAGAGCTTCCCCCCCGGTTGAGGCAGAAAGTGGCAGCTGGCCTGGGCCTTTCACCAGCTGACCTACCCAATGGCAAGGAAGAGGTCCCTATCTGCCGGGACTTCCTTAAAGGTGACTGTCAGAGAGGAGCCAAGTGCAAGTTCCGTCACCTGCAGCGGGATTTTGAGTTTGATGCTCGGGGTGGAGGAGGTACTGGCGGTGGGGGCTCAACAGGCTCCATCCCTCCAGGACGTCGTCATGATCTCTATGATATCTATGACCTTCCTGACAGGGGCTTTGAGGACCATGAGCCAGGCCCCAAGCGTCGGCGAGGTGGATGCTGCCCTCCTGATGGCCCGCATTTTGAATCATATGAATATAGCTTGGCTCCGCCCCGAGGGGTAGAGTGCAGACTGCTAGAGGAGGAGAATGCAATGCTCAGGAAGCGCGTGGAGGAGCTAAAGAAGCAGGTCAGCAACCTGTTAGCCACCAATGAGGTACTTCTGGAACAGAATGCCCAGTTCCGCAATCAGGCCAAGGTCATGACCCTTAGCTCCACTGCACCAGCAACTGAGCAAACTCTGGCACCCACTGTAGGCACTGTCGCCACTTTTAACCATGGCATTGCCCAGACTCACACTACTCTCAGCAGCCAGGCTCTGCAGCCCCGTCCTGTGTCCCAACAAGAACTGGTGGCCCCTGCTGGAGCTCCAGCTGCTCCCCCAACTAATGCTGCACCTCCTGCTGCTCCACCCCCCCCACCCCCACACTTGAACCCAGAGATCACGCCATTGTCAGCTGCTCTGGCACAAACAATTGCCCAGGGAATGGCACCTCCGCCCGTCTCCATGGCTCCTGTGGCTGTATCTGTGGCTCCTGTGGCTCCTGTGGCTGTATCGATGGCCCAGCCCTTGGCAGGAATCACAATGAGCCATAGCACCACTCCAATGGTGACTTACCCCATTGCTTCCCAGAGCATGCGCATCACAGCCATGCCACACTGATGGGGCTAACGGACACTCCCCTGGTATAGCCTCTCAGGGCTGGGGTCAAGGGGCCGTCCCTTAGCCCTCCTGGGCCTGTGTGAAGGGTTCACTGAAGAACTAGGACGAGAGACTATAAGGAGTATGCTTCTGAGGGGCATTTCCTGAGGTGGGGTCGGGCTGGTATGTTCTCTCACCTCCCTCTTAAGAGGTCCTAATGTCTTTCCTTCAGGCCTAACTCAAGTGGGGGCTTGCATAGGAGTGCAGACTGAAGCCATCAGAGAGGAAGGTCTGACTAAGGGACTGTGTCTTAGGGGAAGTTGGGGACATCCCTGGTCTTGTCCTCTGTTGTGAACAGCACAAGTCCTAGCACTGGTTTTGGAAGAAAAAAAAATTGCCTGCCCAGAATGAGAGCCAGGAAACATTGAGAAGTGGGTGGCAGTTGAGAAGGCCGCAGAAGAGTCATCAGACGATCTGGGCCCAGGTGGGTTGGATAATACAGGAGCTGCTCCTGGGCCCTGGGAAGGCCGGGACCATAGTACTCCAGCCCAGAGACTAGAGGAGCATTCGTTTACGTAGCTTGGCCTGGAAATCTGTAGGGCAGGGCCCACTACTTTCCAAAGAAATAAAAGAATTATTTTTAACAAATGAAGGCGGTGAAAACTTCCTTAGATATCCTGTGTGGAAGACGGGAGCATAAAGTAGATCTAATGCCAAAATGGAGTGAAACCCCATACGCATAGCTTGGGTAAGTGAGGGAGGGCAGCAGAGAAAGGTAGGACCCAAAACAAGACCAGACGGGAACTCGGGGAAGGTGCTTTGTGAGGTAAAAGCACTGGAGCCACCTAGTCTAGTTTAAAAATAGTCCCATCTGTTTCGGGTCTGTCTGTGTGTGCTATTCCTAGGTTGCCTTAGTAACCAGGGCTCCTAGGGTCATTTAGGGGGGCAGGTACTAAGCAAGGGTGTATGTGCTGAAAAGCAGAGATGGGATGTTGTGTGGCTGACAGATCCTACTCATGTTCAAACAGCAGGGCAGGTAGCAATTGCTTCTCTGAGTTGTTGTTGGTGGTTAATGCCCCTCCTACTCCAGCCCTTCAGTAGTCCCGGTGCTGTAAACTTGGAAGGCTTGGGAGGTGCTGAGAAGAGGGAGTTCTAGGGACACAAGCCTCAGGGTTTATCACTTTATTCTCTCTGTCTCCACTGTGGACCAGGGGCTTTAAGTCCACGTATGGGTTATTAAGGTCAGGGGCCCTATAGCCAGACTTCAGTTCCTCCTCAACTGATGGCTGATGACGGGGAAACAACCTCGGTGTGTAGTCTAATGAGAGAGTGTTTGTGGGGGTAGAGAAAGTGATCTGGATTTGTGCTTCCCACATTGTATCTCCTGCTACCACTTTCTTGTCTGATCTCTCAGGTTGTGTACACCTAGGGCTGAATGAACATGGTGGGCCAGATCAGGCCAGTTTTTTGGGTGGGGGGCAGGCAGTGTGGTGCATGCACTTCTTCCAGCTCCTTCACAGGTTTGAGTGGAGATTACCTGAGCTCAGCAGTTTGGGACCAGTCTGGGCAACACAGCAAGACTGTCTCAAAAAACAAAACGGGTAGGGCCTGAAGACAAAAGATGGGCAAATATTGTTTATGGATTTAAAAAACAGTACCTAGGGGTTGGAGATTTAGCTCAGCGGTAGTGTGCTTGCCCAGCAAGTGCAAGCCCCTGAGTTCGATCCCCAGCACCAACCTCCAAAAAACCACATTGATAAACTTAATATTCATTTTCTGGCATAATTCTGGATTAAAAAACATGGTTTACGATGAGTATTTAGAGAGGAATGTGATTATAGATACCAGCGTGAGTTCTTCTCAACCAAATCCTAATTTTGTTTCCTTCTTGCCAAGTATCTCCAAAGAGGTGAATTTCGAAACTGTAGCTATTGCATGTCTTACATCAATGCATTCCATTTAAAGATCACCAGGAATAGTGGTGCCTACATAGTTGGTCACATTGGGTTTAATGCTCACTGCAGTGAAGGAGAAAGCACATTGGGAATCATGGTGTGTCTCAGCAAGAGGGTGTCTGAGAGGACTTGGACTTTGGGGAAGGTTTGAGGAAGTGTGTGTTCCTCTGTTTTTAGTACATGTGCTGCCGAAGTGAGCACTATGTGTGTGTTCCTCTGGATTGGATGCTGTCAAGGGAAACAGGGATCACTATGACTAGATATATTACTGTACCTAAAAAGAGGGTGGACAAGTGAAGCTAAAGCAGCAATTGATACAAAGCAGCAGTGACTCATTATGGGAAGGGCAAATGTTTCCTATTTTGTGATTGACCTTGTTTTGTACTTAAAATTGTGAATCGATCTTGTGGGGTGGGGGGATTGTTTTGTTTGTTTTTTGTTTCACTTCATCACAGTCATTGAATGACCTTGTTAAATACTGGTGGGTCTTTTTGCCGGGCATGGTGGTATACACCTGTAATTCAGTGCTCGGAAGGCTGAGGCAGGAGGATCACCACAAGTTTGAGGCCAGGCTGGGCTCCATGAGTTCAAGGCTAGCCCGAACTACGTAGCTAGACCCATCTCAAAAAGCAAAACATAAAAAGGTACTGGTGTTTTTTGAGACTGGCTAGCTGTGAGCACCTGGTAAGCCATAACAACTCTGAGCCTGCCTGGTTGTGTCAGGCCAGTTCCCAGATGTCAGGAGCTGCTGTCTCTCTCACCTCTAAGTCACTGCAGATAAGGAAAAAGATTATGGGTCTGTTAATAGGAAAATTTGGTGGAATCAAACTGAACATTTGTATCTAATGAATGCTAATTAGTGCTTCATGGAGAAATCCCTAGTGATTTGCCATATATATATATATATATATATACATATATATAGATACACACATATATATATATATATATAATTTTTAAAAGGAAAAAACCACCTTGGAGAAAAATACAAAGGGGCTGGAGATTTAGATCAGTGGTAGAGCACTTGCCTAGCAAGTGCAAGGGCCTGAGTTCTATCCCTGGCACCCCCTCAAAATAAAAAATCCACTTAAGAGCTGGGGAGGTATTTAAGTGGTAGAGCACCTGGATTTGATCCCCAGCACTGCAAAATAAATAAATATCAACATGACACAAAGAAATACAAAACAATATTCAAAGTTTTTGTCATTTGGACTAAAATACTAGGCCCCTCTCTGCTGCAAATACTGGCTTAGGGATAGAGCCTTGAGCTTGTTTGAGTAACAGTGTCTATCTACATTAGTAATACTGTCATGAGAACAGCCTGGGACTTCCATTAACTACAGAAATTAAAATCTTGGGCTGTCAATGTCCCTCTGTGGTGGAACACTTGCCTGGCATTCATGAGGGCCTGGATTTGATTTCTGTCACACACACATCAGTTTATAAACATTAGAGTGTGCTATGCCCTAGCCAGGTGTGTTGATGCATTCCTGTAATCCCAGCACTATGGGAGCCTGAGGCAGGAAGATTGCAAGTTTGCAGCCTAGGCAATTTAGCAACTTAGTTGAGACCCTGTCTCAAAAAATGGCGGAGGATGTAGCTCATTGCAAAGGTCCTAAGTTCAGCCCCAGTAACGGGGAAAAGAAAATTTGTGCTGGGTTCTACCAGCTCCATAAAATTACCTGAGCCTTAGAAATGGATTGTGAATAAAGCAGTTCTATTTAGGTTCTGCCTAAGTGGAACCACTCCTAAGTACTGTGTGTTCTAAATGTAATTTTTAAAGAGGACTATTGATAAACCAGAAGGGTAGCTGAAAAAAAACTAGCGAAAGAAGGCTGAGGGGAAATCCAATAGATGTCTTCAAATGCTGCTCAATGGAAGAAAGTCCTGTGTTGCTGCACTGGAAATAAACAATTCTATAATAATATCTGACACTATTCAGTGCTTAATATAACCCGTGGCACTGTGTGAAAAGCTTTTTTAAAAATTTGTGGTAATGGAGATTTAATGCAGGGCCTTGCACATGTTAGCCAAGCACTCTACCACTGAGCTACATCCCCAGCTCTTTTAAAATTTTATTTTGAAACTAGATCTCATTAAGTTACCCAGGCTGGTCTCAAACTTGCCATCCCCCATCTCAGCTTCCTGAGTAGCTGGGATTACAGACATGGTCCACCATGTCTGGCCAGTGTTAGGCACTTCACATACAAAATTTTATTGACCCAATGGGTACTATTACTGTATCCGTTTTGCAGCAGAGAGAGCAGGCTTAAGAAATCTGAACCCCTTCTCACCCTTTTGGCTAAGATAAGTGCAGTGCTGTTCTCAGCAGTAAAATATCTGCTACATTCTCTACCCACAGGACAAATGGACACTTTGGAGCTGGGAGATGGAACAGGAGCTTGCTCCACTCCCACATAGACCTGGTATTGTTGTACTTCAGAAACAGTGAACCTCCTCAGAGAAAATAAACACTTGCAAAGGTCAGGAGAGAAAAGTAATCTGAGCCATGTGTGGTGGCACACACCTGTACTCTCAGCACTCTTGAAGGAGTACAAATTCAAGCCCAGCCTGGGCAAATTTAGCAAGACCATTTCAAGACAGAGAGAGAGAGACAGACAGGGAATGTAGCTCAGTGCAAAGGGCCTGGGTTCAAGCCCCAGTACTGCCAAAAAAAAAAAAAAAATGTGCAGGTACAGTGGTACATACCTATAATTCCCAGCTCCCTGGAGGCTGAGCCAGGAAGATTGCAAGTTTGAGGTCAGTCTGGGCAATTTAGCAAGACCCTGTCTCAAACAAATATAAAGGGGCTGGAGATGTAGCTCAGGACAAGGCCCTGGGTTCAATTTTCAACCCCCTCCTCCAAATTACCAGTATTATCTGCCCAGACTTATACAACTAGTGAGGTATGGGGCTAGGAATCTATTTTCAGTCTGACTGATAGACTTGGCATAAGAAAGTTCTGGAGTTCTTTTTTTTCTTTTTCTTTTGGTGCTGGGGATCAAACTCAGGGCCTTGTGCTTGCAAGGCAAGCACTGTAACCACTGAGCTAAATCCCCAGCCCTGGCATAAGAAAGTTCTGATGCTGGACATAGCACCTGTAATTCTAGCACTCGGGAGGCTGACGAAGGAGGATCGCCACGAGTTTGAGGCCAGCCTGGGCTACATAGTGAGTTCAAGAACAGTCTAGACTACATAGCAAGACCCTGTCTCAAAGAACTAAAGGAAAAAAAAAAAAAGGTGATAGAACCATCCAACAATAGGAGCATTACTTGGTGGTAACTTTTTTTCTTTTTTCTTTTCCTACTGAGGATTGAACGCAGGGCATTCACATTGAGCTGCATCCCCAGCCCTTTTATATGGTTTTCGGTTGGGTTTTTTTTTTTTCCTTTTCTTTTTTTTGCTATTGAGACAGGATCTCAATGTGTAGCCCAGGCTGGCCTCAAACCCACAGTGATCCTCCTGCCTCAGCCTCTTGAGTGCTGGGATTACAGGCATAGGCCACCACACCTGACCTTTTTTACGTTTTAAAACAGTCTCATTGAAAGTCAATAGCTTCTGAACTAGGTGGGATTACAGGCAAGTGCCAGTATGTCTGGTTTGATACTGAATTGAAAGACTTTTATGTTGCTGTGATGCAAACCTTCTTCTTCTTTCTAAAGCTTTTTTTTGTTTTGTTTTTGTTTTCTGAGACAGGGTCTTGCTTTGTAGTACAGGCTGACCTTGAACTCGTGGCAATCCTCCTGCCTCAGCCTCCTGAGTGCTGGGACTACAGGCATGTGCTGCCATGCCCAGCAGCAGCAACTTTTGAAGAATAAATACAGAAGAAAATTTCCTCAAATCCTGTTGCCCCTTCCATTTTTATGAGTGGACTGAGACCAGAATTCTGACCCTCCACCTCCCCTAGGAAGGAATTATAGTTTACATATAAGATTTCAAGTCCAGGGCTGGGCATGGTGCAAACTTGTAATCCTAGCAACTAGGGAGGCTGAGGCAGGAGGATCACAAGTTTCAGCCCAACCTGGGTAATTTAGCAATTTAATGAGACCCTGTCTCTAAAGAAAGGACTGGTGATGTAGCTCAGTGTGAAGGTCCTGGGTTCAATACCCCATACCATCAAGAAAACGAAACAAAACAAAAATGTCCAGGAAGTGTAGATACTCTTCCCCTCTCTCCACTCACTTAAGCCCCACCCTCCTCTCCAATGGCCGTCCCTTCCTGTTGCCCGTCTACCGCGCATCACCACCAGGTGGCACCTGGAGAGCAAAATTGTTAATGGGTGGGGACCCACCCTGTTTTTTTATCCTGCTAACTGCATTGCAGTTGGTGATCCTGTGGCTCCTATGTCCCAGGTGGGACAGGATCCATGATATGCAGTGTCTGAGGTAGAAGGATCTGATGGTCTGGATGTGGTGACAAAAGGAGAAATTTGGAAAGGAGGCTCCACATGCCACCTTGTCCTTCGCCTCAGTCCTGGGAGCCTCCTCCCTTACTCTAGTGCTTTGCAAACCTGTTTTATACAGAGCTTTTGAAGGCGGGTCATTACTTTGCCGCTGTAGTTTTGCCATATCAATTGCCAAACAAGTCACTTGTATCTTCAAGCCCTTTCTTTCCTCTTTCTCTTTGCTCATCTCTGGGAATATGGAATGTACAGGCAGCAGATAGAAAAATGTTCCACAAACTGAATGAACCAGTCTAAAGTACTGGCAGTCCCGGGAAAGAAAAGGAAAGGGTGGGAAACTGGGCAGAAACAGGTTTTTTTTTTTTTTTAACTTTTTGTTTTGAGTCAGAGTTGCACTATGTAGCCCAGCCTGGCCTCAAACCCATAGCAGTCCTCCTGCCTCAGCCTCCCCAAATGCTGGGATTACAGGCATGTGCCCCCATGCCTGGCTCAGAAACAGGTTTTAAATGGCTTTGATGAGACACAGCTTGATGAAATCTATGCCCTGCAGAGCCAGATAAGACTTATCAGCTGTGGATCTAGTCTTCCCCCAATAACCAACCCTAGTTTCCCTGCTGTGTTCGACAGAATAACATAGACATATACTGCATTAAAATGTAATCAAGGGGCTGAGGATTTAGCTCAGTGGTTAGAGTGTTTGCCTACCAAGCGCAAGGCCCTGAGTTTGATCCCCAGCACCAAAAAAATACCGAAAAAAGGTAATCATTCCATGACCAACCCTTCCCCTCCTCAGCTTCCAATTCATCTCGTTTCCAGGTACCTGTAAACTAATCCAGAAAACAAGCAACAATAGCCATCATCAGTATATCTGGCACTTTGTACTGTGTAGAACTGCATTAATTCTACACCCACCTGTAGAATTATTCTTCTGATCAGACAAATGAGAAACTGAGCTATTTCACTAGTCTCAAGTCCTCATTTTAGTGTCCTAGAAATTCCTGGAAAATGTAATAATTTCTGCTACAGTTGAGCCTACTCCCCTCTTTTGGAGCTGTTGTTTCGTTGGTACAGAGGACTGAATCCGGGGCCTTAACATCCCCAGCCTTTTTTTTTTTTTAAACAGGGTCCTTAAATTTACAGAGATCCTCCTGCCTCAGCCTCCTGAGTGTGCTGGGATTACAGGCTTGTGCTACCACACTCGGCTCCGATTTAGTCTTTTTTTTTTTTTTTTTTTTTTGGTGCTGGGGATCAAACTCAGGGCCTTGCGCTTGGTAGGCAAGCGGTCTGCCACTTGAGCTAAATCCCCAGCTCCAATTTAGTCTTAGTCCATCCTCCATCATAGAGCTGACTACGTCTCAGAGACTTCCAAAAAGAAAGCCTCACTTCTTTACCCCCCCTACTTTTCTCCTGAAGGCTGAATTATCTCAACTCAGTAATTACTGTATCTGATTTTCTAGTTTTCTCTTGAGTCTGTCATAAACGCTGCACAAAGTAGGGGACTGGGGACGGGATTAGACAGGGTCTGTCACTGAATGCTTGTATTCCAAATAGGGTCACTTCATTTCCTTTTGTAAAAGGAGCCACAGCTGGGGATTTAGCTCAGTGGTTAGAGCACTTGCCTAGGGAGCGAAAGGCCTTGAGTTCGATCCCCAGCACCAAAAAAAGAAATAAAAAATAAAAGGAGCCACAAAACAATGGAGAAGGAAAAAAAAAAAAGAAAAGAGAAACAATAGAGAAGAAATGTGCTTGGAGCATCAAAAGTAGGGAAAGTTGATAAATGAACATATAGAAATCCCAGAACAAATTCTGCAAAACCATCTGAATGGTGGAAGGAGAATCCTAACCATCCACAGCCTTAATTTCGCAAATCCAGTTCTCTAAAACCCAGAAATTGGCATTGCAGCTCCGCATGACATCATACAACAGGCCTTCCAATCCCACGTGGGAGGAGCGCTTGGTCCCACCTCTCTCTAAATTGTACGCCACGCCTCCTTTTCTTTATGACCAATCAAATATTGCATGTTAGCTCCTTTCTGCCTTTTCCCGCCATCCCAGATGACCCATCTTGGCACTCAGGTCCACTCAGGGAGATCCTGCCTATCAGAAGCCCTCTGGTTCCCGCAGAAGAGAGGCGGAGTTTCAGCCTTTTGACTCCGCCTTAGTCTCTGCGGCGCGGACCAACCCGGGCCGTCTGGGGGGCGTGGCCTGGTGTCCCCTCCCCCCACGCCGGGGCCCACGCTTCGCCGGCGGGGAGCTGGCCGCAGGCGAGGTCTCGGGTCGGGCGGTGCTCACCGAAGTGGCGCCATGGAGCGTGCACCCGGAGAGCGCTCCAGCCCCAGCCCCAGCCCCAATGACCAGCCCTCTGCTCCCTCCGACCCCCCTGACCAGCCCCCTGTTGCTCCAAAGAAGCCGGACCCGGATTCCGGGGTCCCACCTGCTGGCCCGGGCGCGGGGAGTGAGGCGCTGGCGGTGCTGACTTCGTTCGCGCGGCGGCTGTTGGTGCTGGTGCCGGTGTACCTGGCCGGGGCTGCGGGGCTCAGCGTGGGTTTCGTGGTTTTCGGCCTCGCCCTCTACCTGGGCTGGCGCCGGGTCCGCGACGAGAAGGAACGGAGTCTCCAGGCAGCGAGGCAGCTGCTAGACGACGAGGAGCGGCTCACGGCCAAAACGCTGTACATGAGCCAGCGGGAGCTACCTGCCTGGGTGAGCCACCCCGCCGGCCCTGCCGCAGTCCCGGGGCCTCGGTCCCGGGCTCCCTCCCCAGCGTGGAACCGTCGTCCCGCTAGCTGCTTTCCGGCTGGGACGCGCCGCTCGCGGGGCCGGCCGTGCACTCTCCCCGCCCACCCCGTTGCACACCCGAATCGGATCTTCCGCGCGTCGGTCTTCCCTGCGCTCCCAGGCAGCGGCACCGGGACAGCTGGGCGCCCGACCCCGGCGAGGCGCGCTCTCCTAACGCAGCGCTCTCCTGCGCCTTTCCGGCTTCTGCCGCCGCGCTCTTGCTGCCCCGCCCCTGGCCGTTCCAAGCCGGCCACGCTTGGAGATTCCCTCGCATCCCCCGCCCTTCTCAGGACTTTTTACCCACTTCAGGCCTTAAACTTTGCCCTTTTTTGGGTGTTTTGGGTTGTTTTTTTTAGACAGGGTCTCACTATGTAGTTCTGGCTGGCCTTGAGCTCACTATGTCTCCCAGGCTGGCCTCGAACTTGCAGCAGTCCTCCTGCCTCTGCCTTCCAAATGGTGGGATTACAGGAGTGCGCCACCACGCCCGGCAAATTTTGCCATTTTCCCATTCCTGCCCCCACGTCCCCGCGGCGACCCCAACCCGGGAGCATTGCTCAGCTAAGCCCTAGCACCTCGAGTGACCCTGCGCGCTCGCCTTGCAGCCTCAAGCCTGCCGGGCTGCGGCGCGGCGGATGCGGCTGCTGGACCGAGGGAGGGGTGCAGGAAGAGGGTAGTGTGGCTGCCGCAGTTCCCGCTGCCCTCTCTGCACGCGTCCCCGCCGGCCCCACCCTTTTCCGGACTGTGGGCTGCGCTCGCTGAGTTGACCCAGACCCTTCTGTCTGCGCGGTCTCCTGGGCTGAGGCAGACACCACCTCTCGGCCTCGCAAAGGCAGGGCCCGTTACCGGCCCCTCCCTGCCACCCTTCCTGCCCCTCCTAACACGGTACAAGCCTGGGGGGAGTGCAGAATGGCAGAAGAGAGGAATCTCGTTGACACTGGACAGACACAGGCAGCTTCCTAGACCCTGCACTGGAGAAGAGAGAGGAAAATGGTCCTAGGGGAGTTGTAGCCTGGACAGCAACTGTCTATTTCTCCTACTCCTCCTCTTGGAACTTAATCCCCCTCCTATTACAGAGCACAGGTGTCCCCTGCCATAAAAGGAGTCACAGCAAGAAAGAAGGAAAGAAGAAAAGAAAGAATAAACAAATGAAGGCAGCCAGGGCCTAAATAGTTCTAGCTCTTTCCTATCAAGGATTTGCTTTCTTCATCTTCCTGGCATGGGAGCCCCAGTCTGGTGAGGGGAGGAGGGAGGGCTGGACAAAGGGACCAGGCTTCCCTCCAATCCCAGGATTCTCTCAGTTCGGACTTGACAGGACCTCCCGCTCCAGAAGGAATGTGACCTTCTGCTCCCTCCTCCTCGCTGCCCCAGCAGCTGTCGTTTCACATCCCTGAGCTAGCTATCCGCAGAGCATCTTTGTGTGATCTGTCCACACCCTGCTAGCTCAGTGCCCCCAACTTCTGAGGAATGAAGCCTCAGGACCCCCTCGCCTCTGCATGTGAGCACTGCCCTTGCAGTGAGTTCCTGTCCCTCCGGCATCCCACTCAGCCCTTCCAGTGGCGGTGACACAGGCAGAAGTTGTGCTTCTTGTCACTGTCTCTCACTTCCCTCTCCAGGTCAGCTTCCCAGATGTGGAAAAGGCTGAATGGCTAAACAAGGTGAGAACTGATCAGGTTTTTCTTTTTCATGAGGGGCGAATGAGAGTTCATTCTTCTTGCCTGCCCTGTCACACCTCAATTCTAGCTGTGAGCCTGGTCCCCAGTGCTGCCCATGGGGAGGATTCTGAAGGAGTTTGCCTTCAGAGGGGAACCCGGGGTCTTCAATGACCGAACTCCCTCAATCCCAGATTGTGGCCCAGGTCTGGCCTTTCCTGGGCCAGTACATGGAGAAGCTTCTGACCGGAACCGTGGCTCCAGCCATTCGGGGGTCTAACCCCCACCTGCAGACGTTTACTTTCACACGAGTGGAACTGGGCGAAAAGGTATGGTGGGAGGAATTGGGGCAGGACGGGGCGGGCCGGGTGGGCACCTCAGAGGGGCTCCGTGTTCCTTGCTTCCCTGCCGGGTGCTCTCAAGATCCCTCCTCTCTACAGCCACTGCGCATCATGGGAGTCAAGGTTCACCCTAGTCAAAGAAAAGACCAGATCCTGCTGGACTTGAACATCAGGTAGCACCACTCGGCACTCTTCTTGCTTCCCTTTCGGGGGTCCTGGTCACTCCTGGCTGCTTCACTCCCCTAGCCCCTACATCAGCCTACTACTGACCTTTGTTCTTTTCCTTGCCAACTCCCAGCTATGTAGGCGATGTACAGATTGACGTGGAAATAAAGAAATATTTCTGCAAAGCAGGAGTCAAGGGCATGCAGGTGGGAAAGGTGTCACAAACCCTCAATAATAGGGAGTTTTCACCTTAAGTTTCATGGTATGGGGAAGTGGGAAGTTGAAAAAGTCAAGAGTGGGGGAAAGTTTTGGTCTTCTCTTCTTGCCCTAGCTACATGGCATCTTGCGGGTGATTCTTGAGCCACTCATGGGAGATCTTCCTATCGTGGGGGCTGTGTCAATGTTCTTTATCCGACGCCCGGTAAGAAGAAACTTTGAAGGGAGAATGGGGAGGCAGGGGAAACGGGATTAGGATGGGGACAGTAGGTAGCTACAGAGAATATGAACTGACAAAAGGCTGAAGGGCTCATCAACCACTGGATGGGTGTAGCCACGCCCCGTAAGATGTGTCCTGACCGCCCCCCCTTTCATTCCAGACTCTAGACATCAACTGGACGGGGATGACCAACCTGCTGGATATCCCAGGACTTAGGTATCAAGGACTTACTGAGCGCCTGCTAAGTATTCCAGCCCCGGGTTGAGGGTTTAAGTGGTCCAAAGCAGTAACAGATGCAGCTCGGGCCCCCTAAAACCTCCACTCTAGATGAGAAATTTCCTACTGTGATTTTTCTGCGGGGGAAGCATGTATTTTTGGTAGGGAATAAAGAGGGTTGAAGACTGCTCAAGCAGGGGCAAAAAAGAGAGGGAAAAACAGCTGGGGACGACAACGAAGACTTGAAATAGGTGGGGAGTTGGGGTAGATTAGCAGCCAAAAGGATTTTAGTACAGGACTTACTTATAAGCTATAGGTCTGTCCTTGCAGTGGTAAACACAATTAGGTTAGGAGGAGAACTGGAAGTTGGAGCCAGTATTCCTGTTCCACTCCCCCATCCAGCTCACTCTCTGACACCATGATCATGGATTCCATCGCTGCCTTCCTTGTGTTGCCCAACCGACTGTTGGTGCCTCTTGTGCCTGACCTTCAAGATGTGGCCCAGTTGCGCTCCCCTCTGCCCAGGGTAGGCCCCCCCACCCCAGATCCTCCTCCCGAGAACCCTGTGCTGGGTCCTTAGTCTCTCACCACCTGATTGCTAACTTCAGGGCATTGTTCGGATTCACCTGCTGGCTGCGCGAGGGCTGAGTTCCAAGGACAAATACGTGAAGGGCCTGATTGAGGGCAAGTCAGATCCCTATGCACTTGTGCGTGTGGGCACCCAGACATTCTGCAGTCGTGTCATCAGTGAGGAGCTCAACCCTCAGTGGGGAGAGACTTACGAGGTATTAAGCAGAGGAGGAGCAGAGCCTGAAACCAAGCGGCCTCTCGAGGCTGTGGGAAAGACGCTGACTGGGCCTCACAGCTGCAGCCCACAAGCCCCTTACCCCTCTGTGCGCCACAGGTGATAGTACACGAGGTCCCGGGGCAGGAGATCGAGGTGGAGGTGTTCGACAAGGATCCAGATAAAGATGATTTTCTGGGCAGGTGAGACACTGCCTGTGTTAAGATTCTGAGGCTTCAATGCTACCAAAGTCCCAAAGGTAACTGTAGTTGTTTTCTGAGACTGGAGCTCATATATCATTTTTCTTCCCCATCCCCTACCCTGCTGCATGTGCGCACACATGCACATACACACATACACACGCACACACAAATACCTCCTGAGTGTAAGGAGAGGGGCATCTGAGCTCTCCAGGTACTTCCGGGTGTCATGCTCTAATCACAGTACTTCCTTTTCTCCACGCTCACCCTCTCCCTCCTTGACCTCAGAATGAAGCTGGATGTAGGGAAGGTCTTACAGGCTGGAGTACTGGACGATGTAAGTTGGGAGAAGAGGGAGGTGGGAGCAGTCTCCCCTTTTGGGCAGACAGTAGCCGCCGCGTTGGTGGAGAAGTGGTTGGTGGGTATCTAATCTCTACTACACCTTACTTTTCCTTTCAGTGGTACCCTCTGCAAGGTGGCCAAGGCCAAGTTCACTTAAGGCTAGAATGGCTGTCACTTTTGCCAGATGCAGAGAAACTAGAGCAGGTAAGTCACATGGGAAGGAGGAAGCTGCAGGGGAGAAATACGGGAAATAATACAAGGATCAGGAGGACCAAGCTTTGACTTGGCTTCCTGCCAGGTACTGCAGTGGAATCGCGGAGTCTCCTCTAAACCAGAGCCTCCCTCAGCTGCCATCCTGGTTGTCTACCTGGATCGAGCCCAGGATCTTCCTGTGAGTTTGGCTCCTAGGGTGGGGGCACAGGGAGCCCTGGATGCAGCGCCGCCTCAGCCTCTCCTGTGAGGGATGCGGATGCCCTGTCTGTCTTTCCAAAGTAGATGCACACAATGTGAGGGTTCCAAGGAGGGCATCGGGTCCACCTGGCGGGGGGGGAGACTGGTGTGATCCAGCCTTCCTACACCAAGACCCAAACACCTAAGACAGTGACATCTGAATTCTACCCCCACAGCTGAAGAAGGGGAACAAGGAACCCAACCCCATGGTACAGCTGTCAGTTCAAGATGTGACCCAGGAGAGCAAGGTGAGGGTGCACTGTTGGGGGTGCCATGTAGGGTTAGGAGGAAGATTTCTTGGGTTGACGCTCCCCTTTACAGTGTCTCAAGTGCAGGGTTGTCTGGAGAAACACAATGGCACCGTGGCATCCACACTTACCCTGTCCTCCCCATCTCCAGGCGGTCTACAGCACTAACTGCCCAGTGTGGGAGGAAGCTTTCCGCTTCTTTCTGCAAGACCCTCGAAGCCAGGAGCTTGATGTGCAGGTGAGATAATCACTTATTTGCCTTGCTCTCTTCCCAGATCTGTTATCCTGCGTGTGCATTCATGTTACTGAGGATTGAACCTAGAAGCCCTTTACCATTGAGCTACACGCCCAACCCTTTTGTTCTTTTTGGTGCCGGGAATCAAACTCAGGGCCTTGTGCTTACTAGGAAAGTACTCTGGCACTGAGCTAATCCCCATCTACCCTTTCTGAGATAGTGTCTTGCTAAATTGCTCAAGCTGGCCTCAAACAAACCTGTGATTCTCCTGCCTCAGCCTCCCCAGAAGGGACTACATTCTTGTGTTGCCAAGCTGGCTGAGTCTTGTCTTTCTTTTTTTTTTTCTGTGATGCTGAAAATGGAACCAGGGTCTCGTGCATGCTAAGCAAGTGCTCTACCACTCAGCCACACCCTAGCTTCTTTTTTTTTTCCCCTCACACCCTAGCTTCTAATCTCTATTTCCAGTCCATCTACAAGACTCCTCACTTCCCCAGCATATTTCCCCTGTCCCCCTACCGATATCTCTAGAATCAAGTTTGTTTTTGATGCTTTTGGGAGTTAAATCTTGGGTTGCATGCATGCTAGGCAAGCATTCTACCAGAGATATATCTGTAGCCCCTGCAATCAGATGGTTTTGTGGGTTTTTTTTGTTGTTTTTGAGACAGGGTCTCACTATATAGTTCAGGCTGCCCTTGTACTCACTTTGTGTCCCAGGCTGGTCTCAAACTCACGGCAATCCTCCAGCCTCAGCCTCCTGGCTGGGATTATAGCTGTGCACCACCATGCTCAGTGGTTATTGTATACTTAAAATGATTGATTTGGGGAGCCTGGGATTCTAGCTCTATAGTAAAATGCTTGCCTAACGTGCAAAACCCTGGGTTCAATCTCCATTGTGGGGTGGAAGTGGGGTTTTGGTATGCAGATTATGTCCCAATTAAAAATATTTTTGGGGGGGATGGGGATTTAGCTCAATGGTTAGAGTGCTTGCCTTGCAAGCACAAGGTTCTGGGTTCGATCCCCAGCACCCAAAAAAATATATATATTTTTTTGGGTGCTAGGGATCAAACTGAGGGCCTTGTAATAGCTAGGCTAGCACTCTACCACTTTTTAGTTAGTTTGCTTGTTTTTGGGTGCTGGGGATTGAACTCGGAGCCTTGTGCTTAAGCGGCAAGCACTCTAACCATTGAGTTAAATCCCCAACCCCTAAAACAATGTTTTGTTTTGTTTTGAGACAGGGTCTCGCTATGTAGTTCAGGCTGGTCTTGAACTCATGGCAATCCCCCCTGCCTCAGCCTCTCAATACTGGGATTATAGGTGTGTGCTGCCACACTCAGTTGCCCCAGTAAAATTGACACCCCCAATTTTAAAGTTCATAGAAAAAGCATGAAACATAGTATCTGCCTTTACAGTGCTCACTGGCCAGTTGAATAAACAAGATACACATATATCAAACTACCCCGAAACACGAAATATTAACTAGTAGGAGCAAAATGTCCATGGTAGAACAAGGATGGCCACAGAAAGGCACTGAGGCTGAAGTAACTAGAGATTTTGTAAAGGAAGTGGGATTTTTATTAAGCCCCAAAGTTCTGCCTATTTAAACAAGCAGACAGCAGGAGAGTAAGACCTTCCCAAGTAGTGGGAAGAGAATGAGCAAAGGCAGAGTGAGTAGAGGGCTAGGAAAAGATGGCCCAGTGTGGAAGAAAGGGTCTATGACAGCAGGGAGAGAAGCCAAGCAGGAGCCATGTCGTAATTTCCTCAGCACGCTTCCTCTCTCTGCTCCTTCACCACATGCCCTCTGCCGGTGTCTCAGGTGAAGGACGACTCCAGGGCCCTAACCCTGGGGGCGCTGAGCCTGCCTCTGGCTCGCCTGCTGACTGCTTCGGAACTCACCCTGGACCAGTGGTTCCAGCTCAGCGGCTCGGGCCCAAACTCCAGGCTCTACATGAAACTGGTCATGCGGGTATGGAAAGGAGGATGTACTGAGGGGTGGGGGGAAAGGCCTGCAGATTCCTTGGCGGTCCAAGAATTAAATAAGGGGGTGTGTGGACATGCCCGCAGCAGATACACAAAGATGTTTGTTGGTCTGACTGGGGGAAGAAATGGTGTGTGAGTTGGGTGGGTATGGAAGACACATTTAGAGATGAACCCGGCCAAGGCAGGGACCTGGTTTCTCAGTCAGACCCCAACACACCTTGCCTGCTGGTGGCCAGTTGCACCCCGACTGGACAGTCACACTACCCTTCCCAGATCCTGTACTTGGATTCATCACAGATCTGCTTCCCCACTATGCCTGACACCCCTGCTGCTTGGGACCTGGACAGTGAAAGCCCCACAATGGGCAGCAGTGTGGATGCCCCACCTCGGCCTTGTCACACCACTCCTGACAGCCACTTCGGGAGCGAGGCAAGTTGATACTTGGAAAGCTGTAGGGTCTGTTTGTCCACCTTAAGTGTACATAGCCTGCTCTGAGCTGAGAGGTCTCTGACGGCCATCTGGTCCCCCCATCTGTCCCTTTTGCAGAACGTGCTTCGGATGCACGTATTAGAGGCCCAGGACCTGATTGCCAAAGACCGTTTCTTGGGGGGATTGGTGAAGGGCAAGTCAGACCCATATGTCAAACTAAAGCTGGCAGGACGAAGCTTCCGGAGCCGTGTTGTTCGGGAAGATCTCAACCCTCGCTGGAATGAGGTTTTTGAGGTCAGAATTGAGTGGCTGGGACTCCTCCCACTTGGCTGTGTTCTTCCTTCCAGCTCCAGGAGTGATCCAAAAACCCATGGATTTCACTTGCTGGGGGTTAGGGGACTGGGGAGCTGTCTTAGTTACTTTTCTCTCACTGAGGCAAAACACCTGGCACCCAAAGGTAAGAGAGAAAAGGTTTATTTAGCTCACAGTTTGTAGAGGTTTCAGTCCACAATCCACTAGCTCCAAGGCAAGGTGGCACTGCAGACAAACAGAAGGCAGCAAGGGAAGCAAGAGGTAGACAAGCGTCTTTCTGTCTCTTAGATCTTATCCAGGCTACCTGTCCTCCGGGTGGGTAGCACTCCCACCCTTAATCCTACTGTCACATCCTTGATCCCAACAGAACTATCCAAACCAATCAGTGGACTAATATAGTAATCCCACACTCTAGATCCAGCCACCCCGAAAATGCCCCACTTGTGACTGCATGAGACTTTGGGGGGACATCTAGGAACAAACTGTAACAGAAATACAGTTACCTGGCAAGGAAAAGGCAAATATTCCCTTTTCTCTGTCCTGTCTTCTCCTGCCAGGTGATTGTCACGTCAATTCCAGGCCAAGAGCTGGAGGTTGAGGTCTTTGACAAGGACTTGGACAAGGATGACTTTCTGGGCAGGTGAGTCTGGGCAAGAGCTGGGCTGTGCCTCTGGAACTCATGCAGCCTGTTTGCCTCTCGCCTTACTCTTTCTCCACAGATGTAAAGTGAGTCTCAGCACAGTCCTGAATAGCGGATTCCTGGATGAGGTGAGCGTGAGAGTAGAATCAACAGTTGTTTCAGATCTCACCCCAGACTACCTCCTCAGATTTTACCCCGCCTGCTTCACAGTGGCTAACCCTGGAAGACGTCCCCTCTGGCCGCCTGCACTTGCGCCTGGAGCGTCTGACGCCCCAGCGGGTGGCTGCTGACTTGGAAGAGGTGGGGGCAGGGGCTGGAGAAAGGACGGACCGGAGGGGGCGGGCAAGGGGAGCCCTTCTCTCTCTCAGCTTCCAAGGCCCCAGGGTAGCAGCTGTCCCCCCCATCTTGCACCCTCCCCCAGGTGCTGCAGGTGAACAGTCTGATCCAGACCCAGAAGAGCGCAGAGCTGTCAGCGGCCTTGCTCTCGGTCTATCTGGAGCGGGCAGAGGACCTGCCGGTGAGCACTGCTCCCCACACCCTACAGCTCCCTCTTTCTCCACCTCCCTCAGGTGTGGATGCTCCTCACAGACTTAGAATAGAAAATGGCCCCTCCTTCTCTGATGGTGGTGCCCGGTGTGAGGCTTGTCCAAGGCCACGAGGGTGGTAGTTGTCTGGTGACAGCTGGAAACACAGTTGATAATTATAGCTATAATTTGTGAGGAGAGGGACCTGCCAAACTAGGCCCAAATTTAAGACTAACAGTATTCTCTTTCCAGCTCCGAAAAGGCACGAAGCCTCCCAGCCCTTATGCCACTCTCTCTGTTGGGGACACGTCTCATAAAACTAAGGTATTGGGAAGTGCTGCAGGCTTAAGAATGGGAGGGAAGCAGGGTACTGTGGCTACATAATGAGTTCAAAGTTGGCCTGAACTACATTAGTGAGACCCTGTCTTAAAGAAAGAAAGAAAAAAAAAAAAAAAAGAAATGAAAAGAATGGAGGGAATGCCCAGTGTGGTGGCATGCGCCAGTTCTGTAATCATAGCATTCTGGGAAGGAGGCTGAGGCAGGAGGATTGCAAGTTCAAGCCCAGCTTGTGCAACAAAACAAATAACAAAAACCAAACAAGAATGGGCAGAAAGGAAGAGTAGAGGAGATTTTATCAACCACTAACCATAACCTCTCATCTCCACCAAGACTGTTTCCCAATCTTCAGCCCCCATCTGGGATGAGAGTGCCTCCTTCCTCATCAGGAAGCCACACACTGAGAGCCTGGAGTTGCAGGTACTGTGAACTCACTGTACAATACGTTGCAGATTCCCACCATGGGTCAGGCACCAAACCAGAGTGGAGCAACCAGAGATAAAAGATCAAGTTCTTGTCTTGAAGGAGCTCGCACTCTGCTTCTTGAGAAAATACTTCCAGAATGATTTCTGAGGAAAAAGGCACTGGGGAGAGAGGAAGGAGGGCTCTACCAGACTGGGGAAGAGGTGGGGGCATAAGAAAGGCATCCCTAGATACAGATAGGTCCTAAGCAGGAAAAGTGCTGCAGGCTGAAAAGAGTGGCAAACAGAGAAGGCAAATTTACTACAGTTTAGAGAGGCAGGCAGAAGCAAAGCCAGAAAAGCTCTTAAAAGTTTAGGGAGGGGCCAGGGATTTAGCTCAGCAGTTAGAGTGTTTGCCTAGCAAGCTCAAGACCCTGAGTTGGATCCCTGGCACCAAAAAAAAAAAAAAGTTTAGGGAAATCTTAGACGGCATGAAGGGCAGCCACATAGAGATCTGCACTTTAGGAAGACAGGTCATGCTGACTGTAGGGTTAATGGGCTCAGAAGGGCAACACTGCCTGGTGTGGTGGCACACGCCTGTAATCTCAGCACTCTGGGAGGCCGAAGCAGGAGGATTGCAAAGCTGAGCCTAACCTAGGCAATTTAGTGACTTGATGAGACCTCTCAAATAACCAGTCGAAAGGAAAGAACAAGAGAAACAGCTGGGGATGAAGCCCCTGTATTCAATCCCCATTAGCGGAGGGGGTCAGGGCAGGGTAGAGAAGAATATTAGAATAATGAAATAAAAAATGACAAGGCCCTGTCACAAGGAAAAGCCTAGATGCTGACTATAGGTGTGAGACATGAGGTGGCTGGATGGAGAAGGGTGCCACTACTGACACAGGAGTACACGGGACTCTTGGAACTTGAGATCTTGGGAGATGTCCAGAAGGTAATCTGCCTATGTGGTGTTCTTCCCACTGTAGTCATGTGTGCACGGTGAAGATGGGATGGGCATGGTGGACAGATGATGGAAGAAGTGCGCCCCTCAAAGTGCCCAGTATGTTCCTAGAGTAGTAGGACAGTGGATAACAGAGACCAAAAGAATAGAGTTTCAGAGAGGAAAAGTGCTGGGCATGGTGGCACATGCCTGTAATCTCAGCACTCGGGAGGCTGAGGCGGGAGGATCGCTGCAAATTCAAGGCCACCCGGGACTACACAGTGAGTTCAAGGCCAGCATGAACTACATGGCGAGATCCTGTCTCAAAAAAAAACAATGCCAGACATGGCGGCTCATGCCTCTAATTCCAGCACTTGGAAGGTTGAGGTAACCGGACTGCTGCAAGTCTGAGGCCAGCCTGGGCTACCAAAAAAAAAATGAACAGGTATGGGATGCAGGAGAGGACAGATGGAAGGTAAAATAGGAGCACTGATTTCTTCTTGTGGAGTGGGGCCTAAACATCTAAAGTTAAAACTAGCTTTAGAAACTAGGGCTGCAGATGTAGCGCAGTGGTAGAGTGCTTACCTACATGTAAAAGGCTGTGGGCCCAATCTCTAGAACCAAAAAAAAAAAAAAAAACAATGTAACTATAAACCAGGCATGGTGGTGCACATCTGTAATCCCAGCAGGAGGGTCACTGTGAGTTCAAGCCCAGCCTGAACTATGTAGTGAGACCTTGTTTTAAAAACAAAAAAAACAAAAAAAACAAACCCAGCTGGAATATAGCTCACTGAGAAGATCCTAGTTCAATCCTTGGTACTAAGAAGAGAAGAAAAAAGAGGACTGGGGACTAGAGCTCGGGATAGAGTACTTGTGTGGCACACTTGAGGTCTGGATTAGATCCCCAGTGCTGTTACCATGGCTTTACAAAGAGACCTCAAACCTAAGTGTTGGGCCTTGCACACCAGGATTAAATAATTCATCAGTGTGTCTGCCTCTGGTCACAGGTGCGGGGTGAGGGGACTGGCACCCTGGGCTCACTATCGCTGCCCCTCTCGGAGCTCCTTGAGGCGGACCAACTCTGCCTGGACTGCTGGTTTGCACTCACCAATGGCCAGGGGCAGGTGCTGCTGCGAGCACAGCTAGGGGTGAGTGCAGGGAGAGGGGGCTGACCTGGAGGGAAGCTGGGAACAGCCAGCTCTGTCCTTACAGCAAGGGGGCCGAGAGAGTTTACGGCTTTCTTCCCCCCTAGATCCTGCTGTCCCAGCACTCAGGCGTGGAAGCTCACAGCCACAGCTATAGCCACAGCTCCTTCTCTCTGACTGAAGAACCAGAGCTCTGGGGAGGACTCCCTCATGCCGCCTCCTCAGCCCCAGAGCTCCGGCAGCGCCTCATCCACGGTGACAGGTACAGGACTGGACAGGACCTGGGATGAGGCAGCATATACAGTACGGGTTATGGGGTGCCTGGGCACTGCACTCTCCCAGCCCTACCGCCATCACTCCACAGTCCCCTCGAGGCTCCTGTCGGGCCCCTGGGCCAGGTGAAGCTGACCGTGTGGTACTACAGTGAAGAGCGAAAGCTAGTCAGCTTCGTCCACAGCTGCCGGTGAGCCCCCGGGTGCCCTCCCACCCCCAGCTGCCCTCCCACCCTCAGGTGCCTTCTCACCCTCAGCTACTCATCACCACATCCTCTCATGCAGGACCCTTCGACAAAATGGACGGGATCCCCCTGACCCTTATGTGTCACTGCTGCTACTGCCAGATAAGAACCGAAGCACCAAGAGGAAGACCTCACAGAAGAAGAAGACCCTGAATCCTGAGTTCAATGAACGGTCAGTCGGTGGGCAGTCAGGTGGAGAGGGAAGGCTTGCAGCAGGCCCGCGGCCCTAATGCCTGCCCTTCCCAGGTTTGAGTGGGAGCTGCCCATGGACGAGGCGCTCAAACGGAAGCTGGATGTCTCTGTAAAATCCAGTTCCTCCTTCATGTCCAGAGAGCGAGAGCTGCTGGGGAAGGTAAGCTGGGCTGGGCTGGGCAGGGAGAGGCTGCCAGAGCCAAGGCTGTGGTCTCTGTTGAGGAGGAAGCACAGAGGCGACCCTCTGGAGGTGACATTGTCACCTGCAGTGGTCAGGGAGGAGGAGTGCGCGGTGTTGGACACGATCTCTGGAGACAGCAAAGTAACATCTTGGCCCTGTCCTCCGACGCAGGTGCAGCTGGACCTAGCTGAGATAGACCTCTCCCAGGGTGCGGCCCAGTGGTGAGTGTCTGCGCGGGTGGAGGCTGGGCTGGAAGTGAAGTAGGAGAAATCCCTGTCACAGGAAGGAGTAAAACGGATATAATCCGAACTGGGAACCACCGATTCTATTAGGAGGCCTAGCATTGTGTTCCATTTATAAAAGGACTGAAGAGTCATCTACCTGAGCCCTCTCATTTCCCTAGGTATGACCTGATGGATGACAAGGACAAAGGCAGTTCCTAGGAGCTGGTTGACCAGCTGGACTCCACTCCGTTTCCTGCCTTGCTCTTGCAGCAGCACCGCTTCAGTATGATGAGCCTAAAGCTAGGGCCCCAGGGCCGAGCCTGCACCTTTTGGGCCTCTTGCCTTCCAGGCCTGACCAGGGCCTCTGCCTGACCAAAGAGAAGGACCATATGTTCCCCTTTACTGCATGGCCTTTATCCTCAGGCTCTTGGAGCCGGGACCTGAGCTGGCTATTTCCTGCTCTGCCTGCACATTGTTCTCCCTTCTCCCCACTCCTCAGGGCCTTTTATACACGTGCCTGGCCACTGGCAGCACTAGCAGTGATGTTACCTTACGCCAAATACAGCTTTTGAACAGACCTTTCTTTAACTGGATTGGGCGCCTTCCTCCCTACATGAGCAGTCAGGGTAGTGGATATGTGTGGGAAGAAGACAGGCTAAGCTCTTGAGCTTGAGCCTCTTGGATGACTACCGTTTGCACTAATACAGCAAATGTACAGCGACCCAGAGTCCTTTGTTAAGCCTGTCCTGAAACACACCACTCACATTCTACCCAAGCCTTCAAGTAGTGGGATGTCAGCCTTGGAGCCGATGGCCCCGAAGGACTCAGGAATGCAAGGCCAAGTTTTTATCCAAGTGCCTGGGTTATAAACTCACTAGAACTGAATCTGACACTTAGTTTTGCACCAACTCTGTCAATCCACCTTATCTTATATTAAACATTATACTGAAACCAGCTGTGAGTCTTTTCCTTAAGAAATGGGAATCTAAGGCTGGGTGTAATGGTGCATCCCTGTAATCCCAGCACTCGGGAGAGGCTGAGGCAGGAGGATCACTGCAAGTTCGAGGCCAGCCTGAACTACCTACTCTACCTCAAAAACAAAGAAATGGGGATCTAACCTGTTCATCAGACCTTCATTCAATTTGCAAATCACATCAATTTAATGAATAGTCAAACCTACTAGAGCTGCAGTCACCAAGAGTCCCAGTTCCTGGGAGGGTGGTTAAGGCCCTGTGTGAAGGGCTGCTGAGGTGAGACTCGGGTCGCCGTGACAAGTCGCACTTGAGCAGTCTAGTGACCATTGTGGCCTCATGGGCTTCCTGGGGAAGGATCCCCAAACCCAGCGAGCCGGAAGCTTTGGCCATAGCACAGGCTTGGTGTCGCTGCTGTCAGGCATGCCCTGCCACGTCATTCTGTTGTCCACTCGGATGTGCTTACCTTGAACCCTGTTCCTTGCAGGAGCTTTCCAGGATGCACGCTCTGGATGCTCCAATGGGCTGTGAGGTGAGAGGCGAACAAGACATTTGGCGTTACCACTGGAATAGGAACACGGGCATTTCCTAAGGCCTCTGAGGGGCTTTTATCACCATCTCTAGATGTGTAAAAACCTTAGGGTGTCCCCTACTGTGAGGAAAAGGAAGATTCAGGAAAGGACTAAGCTCAGTTCCCCAAATTCTCAAAATTCTCTTGAGGATTTTGGGTGAAATGGAGTTTAGGGTTGGGCACGGTGGGGCACACCTGTAACCCTGGCACTCTGGGAAGCTAAAGCAGGACAACCGCCAAGAGTCCAAGGCCAGCCTAGACCACATGAGAGACCCTGTCTCAGAAAACAAGAACTCCTGCATTTGGGGCTGGGAATTTAGCTCAGTGGTAGAGCACTTGCCTAACAAGCGCAGGGCCCTGAGTTCCCCAGCATCCAAAAAACAAAAACCCTGAATTTATTTGAGACCGAGTCTCACCATGTAGTTCAGGCTGGCCTCAAACTCACTGTAGTCCTCCTGCCTCAGCCTCCCCAGTGCTGGGATCACCATTATGTGCCACCATGCCCAGCATAAAAAACCCTGAGTTTAAACTCAGCACTATGCACTAACTCACCTGCTGTATTCAGAGTGCCCTCCGTATCCTTTACTGGTTCCTCTGATGTCTTCCTTCTCATCAATTTAAAAGGATCCCAAGCATTACTACCTCCTCAACTGCTCCACAGTCACATGGGGAGAAACTCCAAAGCAGGACAGAAAAGCTTAAATTTTTAAGGTCTCTTCTCTAATTACGACATACTGGGCACATGGCCCAAGGTCTGCTGTTCTTGCTGAAAGATGATACAACCAGCGGTTTTGTTGTGTGATTTTTTTCTTTTTTCTTTTTTTAATGCTGAGTATTGAACTCAGGGCCTTCCACTTGCTAGGCAAGCTCTGTACCACTGAGCCAAATCCCCAGCCCCTGTTGCGTGATTTTAAGAAACACTCTTGACCTACTCGTGGCTTTAATTATATTTATGGAAAACTAGAGGACATGTCACAAACTATGAAAGGATTCTTACTCTTTTCTTTCTTTTCGCATGGTGCTGGGGACTGAACCCAGGGCGTCACGCATGCTAGGCAAGTGCTCTGCCACTATATCCCCAGTCCCCTAATCTCGGCAAGTTCAGGATACATGCAAGGAGTAGCAATTTATGTATTAAATGAGACACAGCTCAGTACATGATTGCATGTATGTATAGGAAGGTGAAATAAATTAAAGGTCATTAAACAAATGAACTTGTTACTTTTTTCTTTTCTTTTCTTGTTGAGACAGGGTCTCACTACATGCTACGTAGTTCAGGCTGGCCTTGAACCCACTCTGTAGCCCAAGCTGGCCTCACACTTAAGAGCGATCCTCTTGCCTCAGCCTCTCAGTGCTGGCATTACAGGTGTGAGCTACCACACCTGACTTGTAGCTGCTATTTTTCAAAAAAGCTTACTTTTAACACCAACATGCAGGATGCTTGTGTACCTTCACCAGCATTTGCAAAGGCTGGCTTCTGAGGATGCAGCTTTATTGCAGCAAACAAGTACTATGCATAGTTAACTGGGTGAGGCCACGCAGTTGTCCACCGCCAGCCTTTCCCCTCTTCCCTACATGCAGGGCCCCACAGCATTCCTGGTAGCAGAGTGCCAGCTCCAAGGGATTAGTCACAGCCCACTGTGCTGGGCATTCACTTCCCCAACTCCTCTGCAATGTGGGAGAATTCCGACTCAGTTCTGGTTGACAAGATGTAAGAGGAGCTGGGGAATGGAGCGTCAAAAGAAGTCCCTGCTGCTCCCTGTCTTACTTTTTGTGCTGGGGACTGAGCTCAGAACCTCGCAATCCCTTCCTTTTTGCTTAGGTTGTTAGTATGAAGATGTGACCCCTGGAACTGCTGTAGCCTTTTCCTTCTTTTTTTTGGTGCTGGGGATCAAACTCAGGGCCTTGTGCTTGCTGAGCAAGCACTCTAACCACTGAGCTAAACCCCCAGCCCTGTTACTACTCCCCCACTCCGCTCCTTTTTTTTTTTTTTTTAAATTTTAAACCAAGAACATGTATTGGTACATTTTACATACAATGGTTACATTCATTACTTTTATTTTGTACCTATACATGATGGATCTTGGTCCCCCTGTTCCTTTTATGGCACTGGGCATGGAATCCAGAGCTTTCACACTGATCTAAAACTTTAGTCCTTCTAAAAGATATTTTTTGGGGTTGGGGATGTAGCTCAGTGGTAGAACGCTTGACTAGCAAGAGCAAGGCCCCAAGTTCGATCCGCAGCACCCAAAAAAAGAAAAAAAAAAGTTTTTGTCTGGCTGGGTATGGTGGTGAATGCCTGTAATTCCAACATTCAGGAGGCTGAGGCAGGATTGCTGCTAATTCAAGGCCAACCTGAATTACATAGCAAGACCCTGTATGAAAAACAACAAAAAAATTTTTTTTCTATTTTGGGACTTTTTTTTTTTTTCTTTTTTTGTGCCAGGGATTGAACTCAGGGCCTTAGTGCTTGCTAGGCAAGCACTCTAACCACTGAGCTAAATCCCCAGCCTGAGACTTTTTTTTTTAGTATATGTGAGGCTGAAGCGAGCAGGACTTTTTTTTTTTTAAGCAGTAGCAAAGTATATTTGAAAAAGTAAAAGTGATCCAGGTATGGTGGCAAATGACTGTAATCCCAGCACTTGGGAGGCTGAGGCATGAGGATCACTGTGAGTTTGAGGCCAACCTGGACTACATAGCAAGACTCTGAAAAAAAAAAAAAAAAAAAAAAAAAAAAAAAAAAAAAAAGAGAAAAGAAAAAAAAAAAGTAAAAGTGAAGAGGGAGTAAAAGTGAAACTGACATTGCAGGCTGGGGATTTAGCGCAGTGATTAGAGTACTTGCCTAGGAAGCACAAGGCCCTGAGTTCGATCTCTAGCACCCAAAAAAAGGAAAAAAAGAAAGAAAGAAACTAGCCTTGCAGAGTGAGCTTAGGCTGAGTAAAAGAGAAAAAAGCAAGATAAAAGTACACCCTGAAGGAAGCAAGGCAAGCTATCATGAGGAAAGCCAAGATAGCCCTTTCGGGTTTTTTTTGAGACAGGATCTCACTATTTAGTTCAGGCTGGCCTTGAACTCACTATGTAGCCCAGGCTGGCCTCAAACTCACAGCGATCCTCCTGTCTCAGCCTCCCAAGTTGAGACGTGGTCTTGACAGATTGCCCAGGCTGGGGTCAAACTTGCAGTCTTCTAGCCTCAGCCTCCTGGTGTGCCAGGATTACAGGTGTGCACCACCACATCTGTCTGATTTTTTTTTTTTTTCAGTGCTGGGTATTGAACACAGTTCCTCTTGCATGCTAGGCAAGTATTCAACCACTGGGCTAAATTCCCAACCCCTGGACTCCAGCTTTTGATCCTCCTGCCTCAGCCTTCCAAAGTGCTGGGGTTACAGGTATGTACCACTACAGCAGGCTAAATGATTCCCTTAGGATAAGTGGAACTGCTGGATCAGCTTCTGTGCTTTAATGACTTTTACTAGATTCTTCCAAACTTCATTCTAAGAAGATTATACTGCCTGCATCATCTATACTCTCACCAGCATTACATAAAAATATAATTTCCTTAAAAAAAAAAGGAAGAAAAGAAAAATATAATTTCCTGCCAGGTGTGGTGTTGCATTCCTATAATCCCAGCACTCAGGAGGCTGAGGTAGGAGGATCGCCATGAATTTGAGGACAGCCTGGGCTACACGGTGAATTCAAGGCCAGCTTGAACTACACAATGAGACCCTATCTCAAAAAACAACAAACAAAGCAAAACAAAGAAATACATAATTTCCTATGTATTCTCTAAATCTGAACTTTATAAAAATGTTATCTGGGGTTGGGGATTGATCCCCAGCACCCAATAAACAAATAAAGAATAAATAAAAATGTTACCTACTAATGGACAGAATTTTGCCTACTTTTTTGGGGGGGTGCTGGGGATCAAACTCAGGGTCTTACACTTGCTAAGCAAGCGCTCTACCATTGAGCTAAATCCCCAACCCATTTGCCTACTTTTATAGTCCCCTACATCTTCCCTCACGAACTAACAATTCCTGTTTTGTTTTTCTTATTTTCTTATTTTTGTTTTGAGACACAGTCTTGCTATATACCTCAGGCTGGCCTCGAAGTCACTATGTGGCCCAGCCTGGCCATATACCCAGGCGATCCGTATGTATGCCTCAGCCTTTTCAGTGCTGGGACTACAGACTACAAGTGTGCACCACCACACCCAGCAACAACTCTCATTATTGCTCTAAGTCAGCCCTTTCTCAAGCAGCAGCAATCTCCTACCTGCCCATTTTATAGTCTCGGGCCAAAGGTTTATGTAGTATTTCACTAGCTAGGTACTACTGGAAATATAAGAACAAGACTGCTGTAAAGAACTATAAACCCGAAAGGGATAGTGTCATACAGCTATAACCCTACTTGGGACGCTGAGGCAGGAGGATCTCAAGTTCCAAGGTAGCTTGGGTAACTTGGTTAGACATTGCCTCAAATATAAAAAAATAGCCAGGCGTGGTGGCATATGCCTTTAATCCCTCTACTCAGAAGGCTGAGGCAGGAGGACCACCAGGAGTTTGAGGCCAGTCTAGGCTACACAGTGAGTTCAAAACCAGCCTGAACTACATAGCAAGATCCTGTCTCAGAAAAAAACTAAAACAAACTAAATAAACAAATAAATAAAGGGCTAGAGCAGAAGGATCACAACCCCAAGCTCAGCTTGAGCAACTTAGTGACTTAGAAAGATACCTGTCGCAAAATAAGGGCTGCGGGGAGGCATGGTGGTACGAGCCCGAAAACCCAGCACTCAGGAAGCTGAGGTAGCAGGATTTCAGAGTTTGAGGCCAGCCCGGGTTACACAGTGAATTCAAGGCCAGCCCGAACTACACAGTGAGACCCTGTCTCACTACCACCCTACTCTACTCAACCAAAAAGGGCCAGGATGCAGCTGTGTGTGAAGGTCCAGTCAATCCCCATTACCACAAAAAATAATAAAGGACCTAGGCACAGTGCTGCATGCCTGCAATCCCAGCTCTCTAGGGGCCTGAGACAGAAGGATGGCAAATTCAAACCCAACCTGGTCAACTTAGGGAGAACTTGTCTCAAAATAAAAAAGGTTGTGAGCAAATAAAATAGCCCAAAAAAAAGACAATAAAAAAAGGCTGGGTATGTAGCTTAGTACAAAGGCCCGGGGTTCAATCTCCAGTATCACAAAATAGTTAAAATAAAAGGGGTTGGAACGTATCTCAGTGTGAATATCCTGTCTTCGATCTCCAGTAATGCAAAAAAAAAAAAAAAAAAAAGCCATATTAAAAGGGCTGGGATCAAAAAATAAATAAATAAATAAAAGGGCTGGGATCATAGTTTAGTGCTAGAGCACCTAAGTTTGATTCTTAGTACTGCAAAGAACAAACAAAAACACAAATCCATAAACCTAAAATTAAAAAGAAGTTGGTGATCAGGCACATATAAATGTGTATATGTACATATACAGATTACTCTGTGTAATCTGTGTATATACATACTAGTATGTGTATATATATATTACTGTATAGTTATAGAATAACGATAACAAACAGTATACCAAAAGTATAAAGAGGCTCTAGGAAAGCAGCTGAAGGGCCCTGTCACACTCTTTCTGCTGCTCTTCTCTCAAATCCTCCCACTGTGCTCTCTACAAGCCTACTTCCAGGAAACACTTCCTACCTACTTACTCCTTATGGTTTTTTCTCTTTTTTAAGAACTGGGGACTGAATGCAAGGACTTCACACTAATTTACATCTCCAGCCCTTCTCGAATTTTTTATTCAGACAAGCTCTCCCTAAATAGTTTAGGCTGGGCTCAAATCTGCAATTCTTTCTCAGCCTCTCAGAGTACCGGGATTATAGGCTTGTGCCATCACGCCCAATTTGTGAACCACTGTTTTAAAACATTATGCACGTGAAACCAGCATTACTTTTTATAACTTTTTTTGTTTGTATCTTGCACGTAGTACAGGTCTATAAAAATGACTTGAAAACTAGGTGTGGTAGTACATGACTGTAATCCAGCACTTTGAGAGGCTGAGACAAGGGTATCAAAAGTTTGAGCCAAAAAAAAACAAAACCCAAACAAACAACGACAAAAAAAAAAAACAACAAAAAACAAAAGTTTGAGCCCAACTTGGGCAATTTAACCATTTAGGAAGATACTATTCAAAAATTTAAAAATAAAGTGGCCAGGGATATAGCTCAGTTCAGATCCTGAGTTCAATCTCTAGTACCCTCCGTATACAGAGACTTGAAAAAGCCTTTATAAACTATGCGTGTATCACAAGACATCCTTATTATCCTTCCTCTGTTTACTACAGGTTACTTCCAGTACTGTTTTCTGGTCAAAATGCTTGATAACTGAAGATACCCTTTTTAAGAGATCCTTTCCTTTTAGAAGAGTACTCTCTCTGCCTAAGCTATTATGTATTAACACATTAGCTAGTGGTTTGTGTATGTGTTTTTTTCTTTTTCTTTTTTTTTTTTTTTTTGAGACAGGGTCTTACTATGTAGTTCAGGCTGGCCCCAAACTCCCAGCAATCCTCCTGCCTCAGCCTCCTGACTGCTGGGATTACAGGTGTACACCACCAAGCCTAGCTATCTAGTGTTTAAAGAGCTAGTTAAATTGTATAGGATAAACCCACAATTATTGCAGTTACTGAAGAGATACAGTGGTGTGTAATTTCAAAAATTGTCCGACTGGGTTGTTGTGGTTTTGTAGTGCTGGGGACAGAACCGAGCCTCACGCATACATGCACACAAGGCACACATACTACTACTGAGCTATTGTCCCGGGCCCTCTATTGGGTTGTTTTTTGAGACAGGTTGCCAGGGCCTCAAATTCCTGAGCTCAAGCAGTCCTGACTCTGTCTCATGAGTAGCAAGGAATATAGAAGGGTGCGCTGCCACTGGTGTACAGCTTTTTTGGGGGGCGCAGATTGAACTCGGATGCTCTATCATAAGCTACACCCAGGCCTTTTTTTTTTTCTTTTGGAGACAGGGTCTTGTTATGTAGTTCAGGCTGGCCTCAAACTCACTATATAACCCAGGCTGGCCTCGAACTTGCAGCGATCCTCCTGCCTCAGCCTCCTGAGTGGTGGGATTATAGGCGTACACCATGCCTGGTTTACAATAAAAATTTTTTTTAAAAAAACTGGCAATACAGCTCAGTGCAAAGGCTCTAGGTTCAATTCCCAGTACTGGGGGAGGGGAAGAGACCCAATAAGGCATCTATGTATATGATGTGGCCCTTCCCTAAACAAACTTATAACCAAAGAGGAGAAATCCATTTCATCTTCCTCTTCATATCTTTATACTGATCCTTCAAAAGGATATAAGATAGGGAAAATATCACCTACTTCATTTTGGGAAAAATTAAAAGAAAACTTACTTAGCAAACATTTCTATAGCACTTACACTATATATCTGCATATTTTACAAACACGCTTTAAGCCTCCCAACAGCTCTATGAGGTGGGTTCTATTATTCCTGTTTTACAGATGAGGGAATTAACGACCATAGAGATAACTTGTTGGAGGTACCCAGGCAAGACCTGGCAGTATGAGGATTCACATGCAAGCAGGCCTGTCTGAGTCCAAACTCCTTGGCACCGCCCGCTCTGCCTCTCTGCGATAATTCAGCCTCTCCACTAGCCTCTGATCTGAGCAGTCCTCCGGGAATGATTGCTTACGGTATCTTCGAGTTATTTCTGTCCTACACGCCATGCCTACTCTTCTGAGCTGGTTTTCCCAATCAGCGAATGTCACTGAGTGCGCCTCGCCCGCGGACCCGCGCGGGTTTACTATTCTAAGCCACTCCTGCACGCCCACCGCCGTCCTAGCCTCCAGGGCGAGGCGGCCTGCCAGAGCGCCTACTGACCCAGTGAAAGAAGGCGAGCCTGGCCGGTCCCTTGCCGGCAGCCAGACCTGACGCCTGCTGGGAGAGTGAGCGAACTCCCGTGCTGCACGGGGCCGTCTCGGAGCGAAGGAGACCTCCGCACACCGAAAAGGTGGCGCACAAGCGGTCACAGGTGGAAAACTTCCACTCGGAGAGCCCAGGGCAGGTGACCGGGCTTAACTGCAATGGCAACATTTACTTCAGCGACTAGCTCATTTAAAAACACCGGCGGCTCCAAGCCACAGAGCAACTCGATGGCTTCTGTTCTTTCTACCAAACTGCAAGAGGAAGCGAGAGACCGCAGCTGCTCGCCCGGGGGTAGTTTGCAGCTCGCGGACCTGCAGGTCCCCCGCTGCTGAGTTCTCTCACCACAGATGCGAAAACCGCCCCACCCACACTAAACAGGCAACCCCACAGAGCTAGGAGAAGGAAATATCCCGAGGGGACCCCAGAGTTTTAGGGTCAAGCGCGGGGTTGCTCACTGCCTTTTAGTTCCGGGACAACGAGTTTTCAGCAGAGCCTGAGTCACCGACAGCCACCGCGGGCCGGAAACCCCGCCCCTGCGTCGGCCCAGAGCCGCAGGGGTTCCCGTGAGCCTGCGCGCGGAGGACTACAGCTCCCGGCATGCGCCGCGGCCACCGGATTTAACCCTTCAGGGCCTGGAGCAGCGCTGCATCCCGCCCCCGCCCTTACCGGACCCTGCAGGGTGAGTTTTGGGGAGCTAGGGAGGGAACGTTCTTTCCGTTAAGATTTAGGGTGTGTGGGTTTATTATCTGCGGGAGGTATGATTCCTTATTTTCAAAAAAATGGGACATTTTGTAATAATGAAATTCAGACGCATTTTTGTAAATGGGAGACCCAGCATCACTCCCTTAACTCCGGGGCCCAAGTGTAATTACTATACTACTGTCTTCCTCAGAATGCTGCCTAAATCCTTCTTTTAGAACAGAAGTACCCTGCACCCTCCCCATTCCCCAACGCTCTCCCCACACCTTCCTCTGTACTCCAGCAAGGTTTGTGACCTGGAGCCTAAGTCAGGGCTTTTATTATGTCCCTGGTAGAGGGGTGAGTACTCTTGGAGTCCACAGGAGCGCCCACATCGTTTCGAATTAGAGAATCTAGGCCCTTTGTCTCTCCAAGCCTGCCCTTCCACCCAGGTGCCAGGTTCAGCAAGCACCCTGCTTTTTGTCTGACTTGAGCGACCACGGACTTGGGGGAAAAGGTTTCTTCCTTGGAAGTAAGAGTGCTGTGTGTTAAACCTGATCCTAATCTGCATCCCCCCCCCCAATCAGTACTGGATACCAGAGACAATGGAGAGTGTCACACTCCCCTTTCTATTACTGCGCGCAGTTCCAGTGGCTGGGTATGAACGCTGGGACTGCAAGTATTGAGGATTATTAGATTATGGGGTCAGCTACACCCACTTCTCACCTACAGTCACCCATGGGGGGCTTTTTTTTTTAAACCTGTAACTGTTTCCAGCCCCCACTTTAAATTATCCCAGTTCCCACAAGCTTCTCTGATCCCTCCCTTCACCCCTTCCTGGGCCTTCCAGAGGCTAAAGCTACTGGAACCCCTCCTTTGCCTCATTCCTATCTCAGTGTCACTGGCAAGCATCCTACCCTCACCAGGAGGTTAACTCCCCCGATCTGGGCAATCTCTGGCTTCCTCTCCCCTGCCTCCAAAGGGAACATTGTTCTGGCCAGCTTTTGGGGAGGGGTGGACAGAGGGAAAACCCTGGGGGCAGGAGTCCTGAACCATAGGAGGTGAGGGGAGTGAAGGCAGGCAGTCATATCCCTCTACCTCACTGCCGCCAACTGGCTCCCTGCCCCTGCGCCCGCCCCTTGACATCCCAGACTCCCTGGCTATTTAAACAGAGATGGGTGCCCCCATCGGCACACTGTCCTTTGGCCACCGGACATCATGCCTCCCAAGAAAGACGTTCCTGTGAAGAAACCAGCAGGACCCTCCATCGCCAAGCCTGCTGCCAAGCCAGCAGCAGGGACCCCGCCAGCCAAAGCCAAGGCTGAGCCAGCTGTCCCTCAGGCCCCTGTGAAAACCCAGGAGCCCCCTGTCGATCTCTCCAAAGTGGTGGTGAGTCCCGGAGACTGAGGAGAGAATTTGGAGGGTATGGTTCAAGGCTGGGATACACCCTAAGGGACTAGTGAGTATGGCAGATAGGGAATGAATGAATAAGCACTAGAATGAGAGTGGGGTTTCTGGGAGTCTCCCATTGGGAAGCATCCAGGTTTATGGCTCTGCTGTTGTCTTTGCTACTCTCTCATGCTAACTTAATACACATACATACTCATACTTGCCGACCCATTGTTGGAGGGGAACACCTGGGTTCTGAGGACAGTTTCAAGATGGAGAGAGCTGCTGCCTGCCTCTGGCTGGCTGTTCAACTCAAAAGGCTACAGCCTTGAACCCCAGGAGGGGAGGCTGAAAAGGACAGACTTGTTAGACAATCACAGCTGGGGGCCAGGAGTAAATTTAGCCTTTGTTCAGCCCCCAGTTATGTGAGGGATGCAGGGCTCAGGGCAGTGGAGGGAGGGGAACAGGTGGCATGGGATTAACCCTGTTCCCAGGAAACCCTCCCCCCTATAATTCCTTCTCTTGGGATTCTCCCAGGGCCTGGAGCTGGGAATGGGACAGAGGTGGCTGGACTCCCAGCTTGGTCCCTTTGGGCCCCTCCCCAGAAGTGGCTGCCAGTTGGTTGGGAGGAGTGCTGGACAGGGATTGAATAAGCCCTGTCATTTCTCTTCACCTGCTCTTTTCTTCCACAGATCGAGTTTAACAAGGACCAGCTGGAGGGTGAGAAGAAGCTGGTTTCCTAAGCCCACTGTCCAGTCCCAGGCCCCTGGTCAGATCCTCCTTCTGTTCCCCAAGCTCCAGTCCCAACCTTGAAACCTCCCACACTGTGCTCTTTTGTCCCTTGTTTTACCCAACTCTGTCTGGCACATAGTTTCTGAACCTCCCTTCTGTCTAAGGGTGAAGGGGAACCACTGGTTAACTCTTGACTCTTCCTTATATCTCAGAGTTCAAGGAGGCCTTTGAGCTCTTTGACCGAGTAGGTGATGGCAAAATTTTGTACAGCCAGTGTGGGGATGTGATGAGGGCCCTGGGCCAGAACCCCACCAACGCCGAGGTGCTCAAAGTCCTGGGGAACCCCAAGAGTGATGGTGAGAGAAGCCTTGGAACAAGTGGGTTTTCAGTTTCTTTTTGTAGTGCTGGAGATCAAACCCAGGGCCTTGCTACCATTGAACTATATCCCCAGCCCCCAATTTTTAATGGTAGACTATTGGTAATGTGCCAGAGGATAGCTCTCAGGACTTCAAAAACTGACAAATATGGGTAGAAATACATCATGAGTGCTGAAGGGGATGAAAGCTTTTCTGGTACGGATGGGAACTGGCTCCTAGGTGATACCCAGTGACCTCTCTCACCTCTCAAACCTCCAGAGCTGAAATCCCGACGTGTGGACTTTGAGACGTTCCTGCCCATGCTCCAGGCAGTGGCCAAGAATCGGGATCAAGGCACATATGAGGACTACTTGGAGGGGCTTCGGGTGTTTGACAAGGAGGGAAACGGCAAAGTCATGGGCGCAGAGCTCAGACATGTCCTCACCACCCTTGGTGAGGCAGGGACCAGAACTTTTGTAGGGTGGAGAGTTGGGAGTGGACCAGGAAGAAGGCTGGCAAGGCGGAGCTAGGGAAGGGATTACTGTCCTGCAGGTCATGGTCGGAACACAGCTACTGGTCAAGAGCCAGAGGCAGAGTCAGAGAGGGACTTGCTCTTCCAGAGGCTAAAGTGTTCCCAAAAGGACAGAGGACAGGGAATGAGGTGGGAGCCCCAAGATCTCGATTTGGAAGAGATACTTGTGTTCTGTGATCTCAAACACATCTCATCCCTCCCATCTTCAGTTTCCTTCTCTGTCAAAGCTTTTAGCAGTTTCAAGGCTCTCTACTAATGTAGATGATATGGAAAAGCAAGAGGCAGGGTGGGAGAAGAGGAGGGACTGTCCCGAACAGAGTGGCTTGGGAAGGTGAGGGAGGGAAGGCTGGGGCTCCAATGCTGTGTTTGGGGTTCAGGAGAGAAGATGACTGAGGAGGAGGTGGAGACTGTTCTCGCAGGACATGAGGATAGCAACGGCTGCATCAACTATGAGGGTGAGGGGTCAGGAGCAGAAGGGCCCGGGGAAGTGGGAGGATGCCGCGTGGGGTACCCTGGATTACCTACAGTCCGATGGGCTATCCAGAGGTCTGCTTCTGAAGCCCTCTCGCCTGCTTTCTGCAGCCTTCTTGAAGCACATCCTAAGCGTCTGAGCTCTACAGGTAGGCTCTGCAGACCCCCACCTCTCCTTGAGAAGCAAGTTTCCCCTTGCCGCAAGTGAAGAAATCAGGACAGTGAGTTTCCCTGTCCGGTGGCTGCACATAGCGCCAGGGCTTGGCAGCTTTCATTTTTTTCCACAGATCCTGTGGGGCTGGACACTTGCCCCCCTCCCCCACAGGCGGAAGCACGTTCCTGCCACTAGGAGGCCACCTATTGTTTCAAAATAAAGACATGGTTCCTTCCTTGGTCTCTAGACTGTTGTTTGCTTCAGAGCGGGAAGGAGGGAGGGGAAGGTCCGCTCCCGCCCCCCCTCCTAAAGTCTGGTTCCTGCGCGGTTAGAGGAACATTTCCTGGCACCCCACCCTACGCGGGTTCACGGTTTCCGCGCCCAGGTGCGGCCGCTCGGGAGAAAGGACCACAGGGGGCCCCGCCCACCTTATTACTAGTGTAGCAATTTGTCTGCACGAGCTCCGGCTGGGGTGCCCATTGGCTGGCCGCGGAGGGTGATGTCATTGGGACGTACTAAGACTAGGGTTGGGCCAGAAGTCGGAGCCATTACTGCAGATCCCGCAGAGCGCGGCAGTCAAGATGGTGGGGCTCGCACCTGGCAGATAAGGGGCTTGGGGGCGAGGACGGGAGCCATGGGTAGGGGGCGAGGAGAAGAAAGGGGTAGGGAGGCGAAAGGAACCCGAGGGTCTGAAAGGTTGGAGGTGGGGTTGGAAAGTCTAGGGCCCTGTCCTGTTGGAAGGCGACTCCCCAGCCTGAAACAAGAGTTTGTGGGACTGGGATAGAAGCTGGCGGGATTGGACTTCAGTTGCTGACCACTCCCTTCTTCTCCGAGCAGTGTGACTTCACCGAGGATCAGACGGCAGGTAAGCTGTCTCTGACCCCAACTGCGGTCACCCTTAGGTTGACGGACACCCCTCTACTATCCACTCTCTAACCCCAACTTGTCATCTCTTGAGCACCGCCAAGAGGATGCCTCCTGGATTCCCTTCTCTCTACTAGACCTTCCATCTTCCGTTCTCATTCTTTCTTCCTTCCCCTCCCACTCTAGATCTGAGCCCCAAGCACTGGGTGAGTTTTAGGTGGTGTGGGTATGTGGAACAACTTGGCCACCTAATGCCTGCTGTGTGTGAGGCTTGAGGATGGTGTTTTAAACTGGCTGTGCTCCTCTGTCTCTTAATCAGCTGTTTCTGCTGCTTTTCTCCTATAACTGTCCTCCCCCGGCTTGAAATTGTGAAGCTAGTAAAGAGCAGTGACCTGATCTTTCGTGACAGGGGAGTTTGCTAAGGATATAACTATAGCTCCACTCTCTGGAAGGTCTCTGTACAGGGAGGGTGGGAAGTGGCAGGCTAGGATGACCCTAGTCCCAGGCCGCTGCTCCCACTTCCTTATAAGGACAGGACCCAGACTGGGCGGTGGCAAATTCCTACCCTGAGTAGTTAGTAGTGAGGAGGCTGGGCAGGCCTGCTGCTTGCCTGAGCGGATGTGTAAATGGATAGTACCTGGCTGCAAGAGGGGAGGAAGGCTGTATCTTTACGTGGGACATCTGAGTTGGGAGAAAGAGAAATGGATCTCTTTTAGCTGACTTGGGTGTACAGCAGGGTAGGTATCTGGTTTCTGCAGCATGAACAAAGTTGGCTGGGCAGTGGAGCTCTGAGGTAGAGTCTGGGTTAACCCCCACGTTTGCATTGCTGATGTGCATCTGACTCCTCAGAATTCAAGGAGGCCTTCCAGCTGTTTGACAGAACAGGTGATGGCAAGATCCTGTACAGCCAGTGTGGGGATGTGATGAGGGCCCTGGGCCAGAACCCCACTAACGCCGAGGTGCTCAAAGTCCTGGGGAACCCCAAGAGTGATGGTGAGCATCTTCAAGAACGATTCAGTGTGGTAGTGGGCCCACAGTTCATCTAAGAGCTTCACCTTCATAGGTCCCTAAGAGATTTCCCATTTAGTTGTCATTCCTGTAATCCTGTCCTTGTGACTTCTTTGGCCTGACACTCTTCCTTTCCCATGCGGCAGAGATGAATGTGAAGGTACTCGACTTTGAGCACTTTCTGCCCATGCTGCAGACTGTGGCCAAGAACAAGGACCAGGGAACATATGAGGATTACGTCGAAGGCCTTCGGGTATTTGACAAGGAAGGGAATGGTACTGTCATGGGTGCTGAAATCCGTCATGTCCTAGTCACACTGGGTAAGGCTCTCTGCCCTTGTCTTGGAGCTGAGGTGCCACCTTATTAGACCTCACTTCTCACCTAAGTCCAAAACTGCTTTCTTTTCCTCTGCAGGTGAGAAGATGACAGAGGAAGAAGTGGAGATGCTGGTGGCAGGGCATGAGGACAGCAATGGTTGTATCAACTATGAAGGTGAGGGATGAACTGGGGCTCTAGTGGAGTTAGCAGTGATATAGGACATGTTAAGGACAGCATCTAGGGTTTTCCTTATCCCTGGACTTGGGCTCCAAAAAGAGCCAAAGGGCAGGGCCTAGCCCAGGGAGGGGGAGGTTGGGTGTATTACAGGAAGGGGTAAAGGGGTCAGAGCGGGGTATGGATTGGGAAGTAAATGGAATGTCTGTTCCCCCACTGCCTGATCCCTTCACCCCATGTCTGTGTCTTGTCTTCACCATTAATGTCTCTTCCTTCCTGCAGCGTTTGTGAGGCATATCCTGTCAGGGTGACGGCCCGTGGGGCGGGTACGGCTCCTCCCAGCCTCTCCTTCTCTAGTTGATCCCCCCAGTGTTTCATTTTCTTTCCAACCTGTGCTCTCTAGCCCCTGCCCTGGCCTACTACCACCTGACTTCCTCCTGGCATGCTTCTGCATGGAGCTGGCTAAGGAGGGGAGGGATTCCTCAAAGAGGAAAGCAGCTTGGGAGTATGGTACCTCCTTACTTCTATCCTAGAATGGGCTCCAAGGTTTTGTTACAGGGCTGTGGGTGCTGGTGCGTGGGACCTCTCACTAGTTGAACAATGTGGCTTTAAGGTGGTCCTTTGGCCCTGGAGCATGGAGAGTTGGCATATGGGAGTGGGCTGCCCACCTTATTCTGCTGCTGTAGCTGACAACCCCCCCTCTTCCCCCTGGGCAGCTTGGAGGTACCCTAACCCAAAACTCTTGTCCTCGCCTCCTGCCAGTGGCTGACAGTAGCTTTAGGTGTAGCTGAGAACCTTTCTGCCTCTGCTGTGTTCTTTCTGCTCAGGGTGGGGTAGGGGAAAAAGAGCTGGGGGAGGGGAGCGAGGGGCAGAGAGAACCAGTCAGATCAAGGTGGCTCCTCTGCAAACTGACCCCAAGGTTGGTTGCTGTAGGCATGTTCCCTCTTATGCTACCTTCATGGTCTTCTTGTCTCCTGGCCCCTGGCATACCCCTCCCAGCCCTGCTCCCTGGCTCACCCCACCTCTTCTTTCCACAGAGCTTGTGCGGATGGTGCTGAATGGCTGAAGACATTCCCAGTATCCCCAGAGCCTGTGCCTTGCCCTGTATGAGATTTATATGTGGCCCCAGAGGCTTCCTAGGTTCCCTGTCACAGCACCTTTCCCATCTGGTCTCTTGGATGATGTCTGCCATCAGCATTCACCAAATAAACTTGCTCTTTGCCTCCATTTGGTTCTGCTTTCCTTCCTGAGCAGAGTGAATGGGGAAAAGGTTAGATGGTAATGATTTCTGGCCTGAGGCAGCCCAGAGCCCAAAGCCATTGGACAGGTTTAGGAACAGCTGGGGAAGGACCTACAGGAGCTGTCCCAACCTCACTGAAGAAATGTGGGCCCCATGTATTCATGATGCAAAGGCTGTGGGCTGGGCATCTGCTTTTCGCGCGCGCGTGCGTGCGTGCGTGCGTGTGTGTGTAACACCTTTTTGTTCCATCCCATATCAGGCTGAATCTTCCAACCCTCCCAAGCACCTGAAGGCCTTCTGTGGGGAAGCCTGGGAGTGTTTAGTGGTGCTAAAGCCAGGCCATAATAGCAATGCCTGAGCCTGTCTGTCACACTGGCAGGGCTGGAGCCAACAACAACAGAACTAGATGAAGGCCTACCTTCTCCCTAATAAGGGAAGGAATGAAGCCACTACTTCTGAAAGGATAAAGACACAAAATCTCCGTGTTGTTGGGATGTCCTTCCACGTCTTTACCAGCTATTTTTAGGGCAGGTGAGGACCTCTGCTGCTGTAGCAGTGCACAGCCCTGAGAGCTGAGCTGTCCTGTGCCTTCTGTGGCAGGCCCTGTGGCATGCACAGTGCCTCTCCAGCCCCAGTGAGTGCTCCTGTGAGGGACTCCAGAAATGATGTCCCCAACCCAGTACCCCTGCCTGACAGCCACAGGTAAGAGAACACAGAGGCATCCACAAGATTGAACTGAAAGCAAATTAATTTATAAAAAAAAAAAAAAAAGAAAAAAATTTACAGAAAACTTTGAACAGAAGGTGTCAAGACGGAGAAGAAGAGAAACATGAGGACATGAGGAACCGAGGGTCTGGTAGAAGGAACCAGGAATTGGTATAGAGCCTACAATCCCACTTCCTCCAGGTCAAGGGTGAGGAAAGGAAAAACTAGAATGGGGAGGCACTGGAATACAGGGAGCAGAGCCCAGCTGCCCTGCACCTAAAACTGTCCTCATTTGGGGAGCCACTGTGCTATCAGTGAGGTTCTGCCAGTGTTGGTAGGAGACAGTAGAGGCTAGGGGAGTCAGAAGGAGGTACTTAAGTGCTTTTTGATATTTTCAGGTTTTAAAAACTACTCTCCTCATAGCTTCCCCTCTATGCCTTCCAGGAGCTCACAGATACATCCCAGGGAAAGGAGAAAGAAGAAAGAGCCCCTACTGCCTGTTCTTCCTCTGTTAGCTATCACAGAATCTCCCCAAAATATGTCCCCTCCCAAATACACATAGGCTGACATCAACTAAGCAGATGACTTTTAAAAACAAACACAAAACTGACATTCAGAGGGAAAGGGATCATTGGTTGAGCTGGGGTGGCCTAAAACAGCAACAATGAGGAAGCAGCAGGAGAGATTAGTATGAATGAATGGTGGGGGGAGTGGGAGAGGGGAACTGACTCAGTCACTACCAAGGGACTTGGGACGGGTTTGGTACCCTACTTCATCCCCAGAGCTCTCCCTATAACTTTATTCCATTTTCTTAAAACTGTCGCCCTCCCCACTCAAAAAAGAATGTAAAAGTTGGTTAATTTTTAGAAGGGAGCTCCAATGTGGCTTTTTAAAATCTACTTCCTTTTAAAGGGCTTAATTTTTTATCCATTAAAAAAATGCAGTAGTTCTGAGGGGAGTGCACCCTTGGAAGTGGTTAAGTAGAACCTTGTATAAACACCCTTCCCCAGCCCTTCTTTGAGGGCACCCATCTCATCCTATCCTTTCTCCCAGACATTAGAAATGTCTTTTAAACAGAAGTCCTTGAGTAATCCGATATAAAAGTGCATGCCTCTGCTGGGCATGTGGGGGCTGTAGAGGGGCAGGAGGAGCTTTCCTTACGTAGTGATGAACTCTCCAGCTGGGGAAGGGTCCCAGTGGTGGGGGAGGGCTGTTTCTGGAACCGAGATCTCCCTGGGGGGTGAGGGGAGAAGGGTCTGGCTGGCTCCTCACTGTGGAGGTGGCACAGGGGTGACTGTGCCTGGGCTCGGGGCTGTGGGGTCTGGAGGCAGGGGGGTGCCTGGGTCTGTGGAGAAAAGGAACATGAATCAGCTGGGGGATGCAAGAGGGAGGGGTCCAGACCCAGCCTGCACACACAAACAGAACCAGGCATAGCATGCAGTGGGTAGGTAGATGAATGAGGTACCCACGATGTACAACTTGCTTTTCCCACACCTTGTTCCACCTTACACTGGGGAAAATTGAAATGCCCCAAATCACTCTCCTGCCCCCAAGGGAACTCTAAATGGGGCATCTGAATATGATGGGAACAAGCAAAGGGATGCCAATCATCATGCAAACAGGTAGCTGCTTTTCAAATTTACAACTGAGATGCTCTGTGCCACAGGACTCCTCCATGACCCACCAGTGAAAGGCCCCAACGTCATCCCAGAGGTGGCAGCTGCCAGGTTGGGGCATGGTGGAGGGCCAGAGAGGCCCTTCCTCCTGTATTCTAATTTTACCACAGTGTTCAAAAAAGATTGTGGAAATTCTAGTACTTGATCCCTTCCCCACCTTCCCTCCCTGCCTCCCTGTGGACCCATCTCCCTTTCCCTTCTCCCCTCCTGGCCCCTTCTCACCTGGCAGTGGGCTGGCACTGGGCAGGAGGTTGCCCTGAACAGCTGCCACAATGGCAGGGCTCTGGGCTGCGGCGGATCCGAGCCCCGGCCCGAGAGGCAAGGAAGATGGCATGGTGGTGGTCGCCGGCAAGTTAGGATGTAGAGGGTTCGCCATGGACACAGGCAGGTTAGGTGGGGGGAGAGTGCCCGGGGCGAATGGGAGATGGTGGTGATGCCCATGCAGGTTAGGAGGAGGAGGGAGGTTAATACTGATGGAGTCAGTTAGACTACCAAATGGGATGATGGATGGAGCAGGAGGAGGAGGAGGCGGCATGCCAAAAGGCAAACCCAAAGGAGCATTACCCGCCATGCTTGGGTGCCCGCTGCCTGGCACTGCCCCTGGCATCATTGAGGGAGGAGTTTGTTGGTTGGGGAACGGTGAGGGGCCTAAGAATGGAGACAAGGGATAGAGGAGGTTAGAGCAGTAAAATCTCACTTAACAACTTATTTTCACAGCAAGAATAAACTGGACACGTCTTGATGCCACTTTCCCTTTTCCTGACACTAGAATAAGTGGTAAATCCTGGGAACAAAATTCCAAAGGTCTGGGTTTGGACCAAAATCCCCCCTGGTTTAGGCGACATAATGGAGCCGGGCCCATCTGTAGAAACTGAGACCAATCCTTATCTCCAGGCCCATCATGTAACCCCTTCAAAGGGAACTGGGTCATTTGCCTGGATCCTGTAGCTAACAAGAGTTCTGGAACTCACCACTTACCATGGGGTCCGGGGGGGGGTATCCCTGGTGGGACCGCCCCAGGCTGGGGGGCACCAGCTGGTTGTGGCTGCTGTGGCCCTGCAGTTGGCCCTGCCTGCCCAATCTGTTCTGAAGGGCCCAAGCTTCCAGGAGGAGCCCCACTGCCGGCAGGAGCAGGGGCCACAATGGCTGGAGCCACAGCCAGGCCGTGGACTGTGGGCGGCCCGGCAGCTCCTGTTGGGGGTATGGGCTGGGAGCCTGGGGGCAGGGTTGGCGGTGGCTGCTGCTGCTGTTGGTGCATCTGTTGGAAGTGCTGCTGCCGGGCCCTCATCTCCGCATACTTCAGTTGCTCCATGTGGAAGGCTTGCCGGTCAGCCAGGAGTTGTTGCCTCTGATACTCCAGCTGCCAGTGCCAATGAGTGCTGTTACTGCATTTTCAGAAGATCCCTAAGACAAATGTCTCGCCCCCTGCTTTTCGTGTTCTTCTGAACCCCATCTCTCATGCTGGCGGTTCCCCTAATCTAAAGCTTACGCTTCTTCTGTCCTTCCCACTCCACCTGCCATGAATTCCATAACTCTTCCATCTCCTGGCTGCTCTCGCGGCTTCTCATTGCGTTAAGAGTTAATCTGATGATAGCCCTGGCTCACTGCAGCTCCAAAGCTTTGAATTTATCATTAATTTGGAAAATGCTTCCTGTTCTTGTCAATTCAGGTTCTTTTCTTCCTTCAAAATTGGCTAGAAATTTAACTGTTCTTAGGAAGCCATCTAAGATTAACCCACTGATCTGAAGGCCCTACCTTCTCAATATCCCTTTGAAGCACTCACTTAACATTTATTTATTTATTTATTTACTTACTTACTTACTTACTTACTTATTTATGCTGGGGATCAAACTTAGGGCCTTGTGCTTGCAAGGCAAGCACTCTAACCACTGAGCTAAATCCCCAGCTCCAACAAATATTTAATGAGACTTTACTATGAGTGAAGCAGAGCTGGAATGCAGCAACCAAACAGTCCAACTCACATCCCTGCTCTGCGGAGCTGACATCCTGTGGGACCTCGGCCCTCAGCTTTCACATCCTTGACTGCCTAGGGCTAACTGCCCCTGACTTGCCTGCCCTACTCCCTGTCTGCCTCAGCCTCAGGCTTTCTGCCCTGCTACACCTCCTCCCCCATCTTCCCAATCCCAACTGGGCATAGCTGTCCTGTAGTGGGGTTCCAGGCTCCTGCTGACCCATAGGAGAGGCTACTGACCCCTAGGAGAGGCTACTCACTGCTTCTCTCTCCCGGTCCATGATCGTCTCCAGTTCCTCAAAGTGCCGGAGTTTGATCTCCAACTTTTTCATCTGGGTCTCCACCAGCAGGGCCACCAACGATTTGATCTTCCTTTCTTCAACAGCAGCCAAGTGCTAGGCAAGAAGGGGTGGGATAGCACATCAGCGGGAGGACCCAGCTGCAGACATCCAGGAAAGGTAGGGTGGGCAGATGCTGGCAAATTTAAGAATGAACTTGCTGTGCTCACAACCAAGAGTAGTACAGGCTTGGATGGAGATGAAGACAGAAAGTCAGAGGTGGTGGTGCATGCCTGTAATTCCAGCACTCAAGAGGCTGAGGCAGGAGGATTAGTAGGAGTTCGAGGCTGGGGATTTAGCTCAGTGGTTAGAGTGCTTGCCTCGCAAGCACAAGTTCGATCCCCAGCACCAAAAAATAAAAGGAGTTCGAGGCCAGTCTTGAACTACATAGTGAGACCCTGTCTCAAAAAAACAAAGGGAGGGCAACAGCAACCCAATTCTGGGACCCCTCCTGTCTTGCAGGAGCTATTCCTATTCCCCGATAAACCTTCCCTACTCTTAAAAAAAAAAAACCCAAAGGGGGGAAAAAAGAAAAAGATAAGAGTGGCAAGGGATAAGCTGGGTGTGGTGGCACATGCTTGTAATACCAGCTACTTGGGAGGCTGAGGCAGAAGGATTATAAATTTTAAGTCAGCCTGGGAAATTTATTAACTTAGCAAAGAACATGTCTTAAGAAAAAAGGACCAGGGATGTAACTCGATGTACCTCAGGATAAAAATAAAAAAGAAAGCTGAGGCAGGAGGATCACTGTGAGTTCAAGGCCAGCCTGGGCTACATAGTGAGTTCAAGGCCAGTGTGAACTACACAGCAAGATGCTGCCTTAAAAAAACCAAATATAAATTAAAAAAATAAGAAATAGGTCAGCAGTATTGAAGGGGTGAGCAAGGACTTCCTGAAAATGAAGTGAGATTAAAGAAGTGGGCCTGGGGTCTGTGGGGACTGGCCTCACCTTGGCTTTCACTGCAGCAGCAGCCAGGGCAGCGGCAGCGGCGGTGGAGAGGTTGCCCTCACCAATGTCGCGCTCCACCTTTGTCTTCCTTTCCCCCTCCGACTCTACCACTTCCTTCAACATTTCCTCCTGCCCTTCCTTGGGCTCCTTCTCCTTCTCAGGATCAACTGGGCCAGAACAAGGGTTGAGTCAGGGCTACAGCTGCACGGCTCTCTCCTGTACCCCACACCCACCATTCATTCTGGGAGACTCACCGATGGGGTCCCCATCACTTTTTTCTGATTCCTTCTCACTGTCACCTTCTTTTCCTTTCTCTTCATCCTTCTTGGGAGCCTCGCTCGTTTTCTCTTTTGCTTCTTCCTCTACAACCCCTCCTCCTTCTCGGGGTTCCTGAAGTCCCAGTGGCAGAAAAGGAAGACATCAGTGGCTAGGGAGATAAACACTCACACGAAGGGCCCAGGCAGGGGACTGACTTTAGTCCTCTTACTTTAGAGGTGATCTGGCTGCAGAAGACTGGGCCAGCTTCCCTATTCACCACAGAGCAGCACCTGGCACCCCCTCCCGGCCCAAGGTCAATCCCTCTATACCTTGGGCTCCTTCTTCTCATCTGCGGCCTGGCCCTCTGCCCGTGCCTCATCAGTCCCGCTCTCCTCTGGGCCCATGGGGAAAGGAAAGGAAAGGAAAGGAAAGGGAAGGTGTCTGATAACAAAGTCTGTCTGTGCAACATATTTCCAACAGCCCTTCTATCAGCCAAAACCTCAAGAAGAGGACCAGTAGGAGCCAAAGCCTCTAAGGTGAAGTTCTGGGGAGAACCCACCAATTCTCCCCATTCATGTTCCGCTCTGATGCCAGTGTAGGGCAGAGATAGCACAGGGAGGCCAGGTGGTACTGGCTCTTAGTGAAAGGGGAGAAATCAGGAAACTTGCCAGGCCTTACCAACGCGCTCAGGTTCATCAGAGGTGGTTCCTGCAATTCCACTGCTTTCCAGACCAAAGGCCGGGTCTGCCTTGCCTGTCACTTTGGCTGCTTCTTCCACTTTCCGAACATGGGCCTCCACCAGGGCGGTGGGTACCTCCTCCTTCATTTTGGAGAACTCCTCTGCAAGACCCAGAGAGGAGAAGGCTGGGACGGTGCAGGTGGGCAGTTCCGGCTATCCCTATGAAAGCTTCTCACAAGCCCGTCTCTTTCTTGACTGGTCCCTGCACAGAGGCCAGCACAGACAAGGCCAGCAGGGCAGCCAGACTTGATAGTTTCAGTTTGAATATCTAGCTCTTCGAAATCAAACTAAGAAGGCCAGGACCCCCCAGTTACCTAGGGCCGACTTCGCAGCAGCAGAGGCGACTCGGGGATCGACGACAGAGGCCAGGAAGGCAACAGTGCTCATAACAGGGTTGCCTGACTGACTGAAGGGGATGGGCTGGTAGGCCAGGGGGCCCAGAGAGGCCTCTGAGTCCTCCAGATACGGGTCTTCAATGGGAAGGCGAAGAAAATGCAGGATGCATTCATCCTGCGTCCGGCTTCCCACATGTTCTGACACTTTGTTCCAGTCATCCTTGTACATTTCCAGAGCCTGGTGGTAGTGGTGGAGACACAACTCTGTTTACTTAGCTGCTTTCCTCGAAGGTCAACTCCCCCCATCCTACTAAGGCCAACTGGCTTCAAAGCTTGCTATGTTCTGGTATCTGTGTACTCTGCTTGGTCCAAGGGGGACCTCCAAATAGCACTAAGAAAGGATATGGAGTTAGTGAAGTGGTCAAAATTCCTGGCCTGGAGCTATTCCTGGGGCAGGCACGAGGAAGGGAAGACTGGGGCAAGATCACACCCTGCTTGCACCAGACTTGGTGAACTCTCCCCACTCACAAGTGAATGTGGCACCCTGGCCACTTCTGTTTTTGCAGAACTCTCCCTCCCTTGCCCCAATTACCTCCAGGAGCAGCAGGGTCTCTTGTTCTGTCCACTCTCGAGTGGCGCTGGCTGCAGCTTTGCTCTGTAGGGGAAACACGGACAGGTCAGGAGAGAGAAGCCTGTGACCTCTGAGGAGGAAAGGTTCTCTATTCCAGGTGGGCCACACCTCATACCTTGGAGGGGACGTTCTTCTTTGTGTACATGTCTGTGCGTAGCCCAAAGTTCTGCATGTCTGTTGGTTTCTCTTTGCCTTTGTCAGGAAAGTTGAGCATTTGCTGGGAAGCAGAGCTCTGCTAGTTGTGGAGAGGAAAGAAAAAGGTGAGTACAAGTGAGCACAGGAGCCAGGGGTAGACAGAGAGAGAAAACAGACAGAAGGAGCTTCCTTCCCGAAGCCAGGGAAGCCCCTGGGTGGGACTTCCTCCCTTACTGCTGCGGCTCCTCTGCTCTCATGTCTCTTCTTCCCGGGCAGGGGTCCCCTAATAAAGGGGCAAATAAGAAGCCCAGCGGGGTCTGCACCCCACCTACCAGCTCTGGCTTGCCCTTAGCCGTCTCTGGCACCAGGTCATCCAGCTCTTTGCCCTTCCGCCCAGCCTTGGTATCAGCATCAACCTGGCGGCCCTGGGGGACAGAGCTTGGCGTCATGGAGGCTGGGCAGGAAATGGCTAGGCCAAGGCCCTAGAGGCCTCAAAACCAAATGCTGGGCAGCCCACAAGCTCTGGGGGCACTCATGCCACTGTTCCATGCGCCCTCCATGATTAATTACACATGTAGCTGGCATGATATCCGTTTGTATTCACATGTATCTTTACAGGTTCTCTTAGGAGCTGGACAATTAGGCTCTAATCCTAGATTTGGTCCTTTGTGACCTTGGGCAAGCCACATAAACTTTCTCCTCTTAATTTATGTAATGGATGAAATGAAAATTAAAAAAAAATGGAGGTGATAAAAATCATGACGCAAAAATGTAAAAATATGGGAAACATGACAAAGTTGAAAAGGTTCACATGTTCATTTCAAGCCATTTTTCTCTATCTGTTCCATCCCCTACATTAGCCTGCCTGTTCCTTGGGTACAGAGAGCAACTCTTCTCCCTTAGCGAGTCCTCACAGCCTTAGATAATGAGGCTGAGAGAGGGCTAACACATGGGGCTTATTTCTCTGGCCCTTTGCATCTCATGGAAAAAGAAAAAGCCTCAACATAGTGCTGGACCATGACCCTAGAAAACCAGAAAAGAAAAGTCCAAAGAAGCCCAATCTTACCCACCCCCACCCTGTCCCCAGAGCCCCTCACCCTACCTGTGGGGTCTTGGGCTGCAGGGGTACCAGCCCTGATGGTGTGTCAGCCAACACATGGAAGTGAGAGGTGGGTGGAGGCCCCATTGGGGTTGGTCGACTCTCAGCATCCACTTGGTAGTTAATAAGACCCCACTGTTCGAGAAAGGCATGGACCCTGTGAGGAAAAAGGCAGAGTCAGGATCACATGGGATAGCCAGAACAGTGCACGAGGAAGAGAGCTGGGACATAAAGTTCCCTGCCATCCACCCTCTTCTCTGTTCATTCTACTTCCGCCCTCCATCCTCCACCTAATGTCAATGACATGCAAGTATATATTCCAATCTGGACCTTCTTCCACAGTTACCCATCTACCAAATGCCTCTTCCCGGTGCTAGCAAAACTGAACTACTGGGGCTGGGGATTTAGCTCAGTGGTTAGAGTGTTTGCCTTGCAAGCACAAGGTCCTGAGTTCGATCCCCAGCACCAAAAACAAAAAACAAAAAACAAAACTGAACTACTACTTTTGGCTACAGACACACTCCTTTCTCCTTTAGTTCATATTTCCAATTCCTCAAGTTACTCATTCGCCCCCACCAAACCTGTCTTGGGTCTTCTCCTAGAAGTGTGTTCTCCTGCCCACTTCCCTGTTTCCTGCAAGCATCTCTACTTCTGCCAAGACATCTTTGGACAGACATCCTCATGTCCCCCTCCTCCCAGCAGCAAGACTCACCTCATGATGGCGCAGACATCACCTGCCAGGTTGCGGCGGCAGGCGGTGGAGGTGAGATACTCTTGGGGATTCAGTCGATAAGTGTCGATCATGAAGTTTCGATAGGCCAGATAGCTTAGAGGAGACAGAAAGATGAACAAGAAGAGGAAGAAAAATAAATGTTGAGGGCTGAAAGGTAGGGCAAAAAATGGTTAAAAAAGCTAGTGACCCCTCCTGTGTGACAAAGAAGGACAAGAGATTCAGTAAAATCTGAGTGTGTGAGATGTGTTAAATGCAAGGGATTGAAGCATGTTTTCTCTTTTTCTTGATGGTTTTTAACTAAATGATCTATCCCCTTATTATAATTCCAGATGTTTCACCCATCTCCCCCCCCCCCAGTATAAGGGATTGAACCACCAGGGCCTTTCCACTGAGCTACATTCCCAGCTCTCCTTATCTTTTTTCTTTCGCTACAAGGTCTCGCTAAACTGCCCAGCCTGGGTACAAACTTGCAATCCCCTTGCCTCAGCCTCCCAGAGTGCTGGAAGTATAGGTGTGCTCTACCAATCCTGTTATCACCCAACTTCTGAACAAGGAATCTAAAGGTAAGAAAAAGTGCCCTTGTTTATAAACTCAGATGTTAAATCAAAGTTCCTATCCATGCATCCAGCTACCCAGCAGGGCACTGGAGAAAGAATATGTTTTCATGAGCTGAGAGTAGTGGTGCACACCTGTAATCCCAGCACTCGGGAGGCTGAGGCAGGAGGATCCAAGAGTTTGAGGCCTACCTGGGGTACACAGTGAGTTCACAGCCAGCCTGAAGTATAATAGCAAGACCCTGTCTCAAAAAACCAAGAAGGAATATATGTTTTCAAAGCTGGGCAAGGTGGCGCATACCTGTAATCCCAGCACTTAGGAGACTAAGGCAGGAGGACTACTGTGAGTTTGGGGCCAGCCTGGGCTACACAGTGAGCATGAACTACACAGTGAGACCCTGACTCAAAAAAAAAAAATTATACATATATATTGTTTTCAAGTTGGAAAGATCTAAGTTGAAGTCCCAATTCTACCATTACTTCCATGTGTGCATCCTTAAACTCATCTGTAAAATGGAATATATGCTGTGGGTTAGAGAGATCTGCAAAGTATTAATATAGTGTCTGACACATTATAGGAGCTCAAAAAATAGTAGCTATTATAAAGTTTGAGAATATGAGCCAGACTAAAGGATGCAAGTCCTGGTTTGACTGCTCTAGCTATGTGACCTTACCTAAGTGAGTTAAGACGCCTATACCCCAGTTTCCTACTCTGGAACAATATTTGAGTTTGCTGTGAAGATTAAATTAGTAGCCAGGCATGGTGGTGGATGCCTGTAATGCCAGCTACTCAAGAGGCCAAGTCTGAGGCAAAGAAGACTGCAAGTTTCAGGCCAGCCTGGGTTACATAGTGAGACCCTATCTCAAAATAAAAAATAAAAAGCCTGCCAGGCATGGTGGGCATGCCTGCAATCCCAGCACTTGGGAGGCTGAGGCAGGAGGATCACCACGAGTTCAAGGCCAGGCTGGGCTACATAGTGAGTTGAAGACCAGCCTGAATTGCACAGCGAGACTATGTCTCAAAAAAAAAAAAAAGAAGAAGAAGATGATCAGATGACCTCAAAGAGGGGTATCTGGGGAACAGCTGGGAAGAAAACTTGTTCAGTTCTTGTTTCATCTACTTCATCATGTATTTATCCTAAAGTACCCATAATCACAGAAAAGTGCCAAGTCTCATCCAAAGCCACACAGATTTGACTGGAGGTAAAACCTTAACAGAGATGAAGACTTCTGAGCCCCAAGCCTGTCCTTTATATATACTTCTTTCTCAAAAAGGGTTCTACGTTCCTTATTTCACAGGCTTGGGTCCTCTCCCATTTAGTTCCTTCTGCCTTTTTTTTTTTTTTTTTTGGTTTTTTGAGACAGGATCTCACTATGTAGTTCAGGCTATCCTTGAACTCAGAGCAATCCTCCTGTCTCAGCCTCCCGAGTACTGAGATTATAGGCATGTACCATCACACCTGCTTGCTTCTGCTTTTCTATCAAACCTTTTAGGGACCAGTCTGGTATAATCATTTATACTTTAGTCAAAGCTATTATTTGTGCTAGAGTTTTATTTTCTTTCCATCTCTCTATCCATCTTTCTTTGTATCTATCTCTCTATCTGCCTACCTATCTACTGAGTGGTGGATATTGAGCCCAGGGCCTTTACATTAAACTAAATCTCCAGGTCTTTTTATTTCTTTAAGATGGATTTTTGCTAAGCTGCTCAGGCTGGGCTTGAGCTCCTGCCTCAGCCTCCCAGACTGCTGAGGTTACAGAGGCATGTGCTGCCATGCCAGTTTTTATCTGTATTTTAGATTGTATCAGTAATTATTGACTAAAAGGCTCTGAACTTTGTTAAAAGTATCTGAAGCACTGCAGCAGGTACTTGTTTTATATAAAACAGTATGTTTAATACCAACCTTGAGCAAACCCTAAAAAACATGCATCTAAGTGTTGGTCTGCAGCCGCCTAACAGCCAAGTATCATGTCTTTGAAAGCCTCACCAAAAAAAAAAAAAAAAAAAGAAAAGAAAAAAAGCAAGCCTCACACAATGGTGGCAAACCTATGGCATGTGTGCCGCAGCGGGGTGTTTGTATGACTGAAGGCTCTAAAAGGTTTACCATCACTGGCCTAGCACAATGCGTGGATTGATGGAACTCAAGAAATGCTGGCTAAACTGAATGCTGTTGGATCAGGGAGCGTAAATAGGACAGTAGGAAGAAAAAAAATAGGAGCTGAAATTTCCTTACATCTCTGGAGTCTTGGACTTGTTCTTGCCATTAAAGAATTCAGGGAGAGCTCTCCGCTCAATAGCATGAACACTGCAAAAGACAGGATAGATTCAGAAGGTGGGTGAGGCGGGAGAGGGTAGCAGGGGCCTATCTGATTGGTCCTTAACTTCATCTACATGCCAGTTAGCTCTTAAAGGACTGTAACTGAATCCGAACCAAACTGCTCTGTCCAGGAGTGGTCAAATCTTAAAACTCCTTTCTGTCTTTCTTTTTTTGTGGTACTGTGGATTGAACCCACTCTTTTTTTTTTTTTTAACCCACCCTTTTTTGAATCCCCGTTTATTCCTCCCCCAGAGGAGGAAAAGCCCAGAAGGTGGGATGGACAAACAGCTCACATCTGTAGGAATTAGAACCTTGGACAGAATTTCCCACCAGAGCTGGAGGATTAGAGATCAGGAGTTCCTATAAAACTCAAGTGCACCTAGTACATTTCACTGAGAAGAAATAACTTATTTGCAGGAGACAGAAGAAGAAACAACCTGTTGACCTCCCCAGAAGCAGGGAAATAAGGATTCAGTGAGAAGTTACCACAGTACCTGTTGTAGTCAAACCAGGCCGCATAGCTGGGAATGATGATGTGGTGGGTCTGCTCAGTCACATTGTCCTCATGCAGGTCTGGATTCTTGGTCTGCTCCCCCTTGTTTCCCGTACTGCTCTCATCCTCATCCTACGAGTATGGAGGCTGCTGGACAATGGCGCTCCCGTCCCCCAGCAACCCTCTGCTTCTCCCACACCTGGGAAAGTGCGCACCTAACAGTGGGCACTGGGAATGAACATCGTGCGCCCCAGGACTCTAAAGGGGTCAGAGTTTTGAACAATAGCTAAAATTAGTCTATGAGGGGGAAGTCTGACTAAAAGGAATTTTATAATCACAAATCAGAATCACAGAGAGGCAGGGCCTCTCTAAACTGGCTCCACCTTGCCCGTGGTCTCCATGCTTTCATCTTCCTGTTCATCTAAAAGAAAAAGACAGCAAGATATAAGGCTAGAGCCTCCTGAGGGGCAGGAGAGTCATACTGGAATCCCCACCGGGTTAAGACAAGGTGGCAGCTGGGGCAGTCCTCCCCAAGTCTCAGGCACTGCCCGCCTTTCTGAGGCTCCCCGTCTTACCCAGGTCAGTCATGGTGCCTCCTTTGACTGGGGCTGACTCTGAGTCCTTCTTAGTGTTGACTGGCAGAAGAAAGAGCCATTTTATCAGACACATTTTGCCAAAATCAAGCCCCCACCTGTCTACTGTTTGTTTATTTTTGTTTTTTTTAAGAGTAGGAACTTTATTGGGGAATAGGAATAGCTCCTCAGAGGCAGGAGGGGTCATGAATGGGTTGCCCCTATCTATTGTTAATAGTTTTTTTTGGTTTTTCGGGACAGGGTCTTACTATGCAATTCAGGCTGGCCTTGAACTCACTATGTAGTCCAGGGTGGCCCTGAACTCCTGGTGACCTTCCTGCCTCAGCCTCCCTAGTGCTGGGACTACCTGCATGCACCACCACACCCAACTGGTAATAGTTTTATTTTTGGGGCGGTAGGTGCTGGGGATCAAACTTGGGGCCTTGTACTTGCTAGTCAAGTGCTCTACCACTTGAGCTAAATCCCCAACCCCTGGTAATAGCTTGAGAGATCTTACTTTCTCTAAAATTTTTCTCCATCTGATGACAAAATACAGTAATTCCTTCTAGTCACAATTATTCTAGGAAGTGGTGGCGAACCTACAGCATGCGTGCCACAGCAGGGTATTTCTACTACTGAAAGCTCTAAAAGGTTCGCCATTACTGTCTAGGGCTTAAAACTCCCTCGCTACTTTACCTCCTTCTCCAATCAAAGACTAACATACTTATGTATGTATATTCCTAAATATTTCTTTCTTTTTTTTTTCTGTCTTTCTTTTTTTGGTGCTGGGGATCAAACTCAGGGGCTTTCTTTTTTTTTGAGACAGGGTCTCACTATGTAGATCAGGCTGGCCTTGAACTCACTATGTAGCCCAGGCTGGCCTCAAATTTGTACTGATCAAAAAACAAAAAACAAAAAATAAAAAACAAACAAAAATTTTGCACTGATCCTCCTGTCTCAGCCTCGAGTGCTGAGATTACAGGTGTGCATCACCATGTCGGGCCTGGAGTGATCAGACGTAGCCCAGCCTGGCTTGGAACTGGCTGCAATCCTTCCTCCTCCTCCTTCCAAGTGCTAGGATTACTGGTATGTGCTAGCATACCTATCCTTTCTTTCTTTCTTTCTTTCTTTTTTTTGTGGCATTTAGAATTGATCTCAGACCTTTTGCACTGAGCTACATCCCCAGCCCTTTTTAACTTTTTTTTTCGGTGCTGGGGATCAAACTCAGGGCCTTGTGCTTGCTAGGCAAGTACTCTAACCACTGGGATAAATGACCAGCCCCTTTTTAACTTTTTGAGACAAGGTCTTACTACATCATTAAGTTGCCCAGACTAGACCTGAATTTGTGATCCTCCTGCCTCAGCTTCTCAGAATGCTGAGATTACAGGTATATGCCACCATACTTGGCTCGCTTTCTCTTTCTTTCCTTCTGCTCTTCCTTCCCTCCCTCCCTTCCTCCCTCTCACCTCTCCCCTTCCTTCCTTCCTTTCTTCCTTTCTTTCTTCTGTTTGATAATCTGAGGTACTAGGGATTGGGCTCAGAGTTTTGTGCTTGCTGACAAGCACTCTACCACTAAGCTACATCCCCAACCCTCTTTTTCTTTCTTTGCTTGGGATTGAACTCAGGGTCTCATGCATGCTAAACACATGCTCTACCATTAAGCTATACCTCCACCCAGATCTTTTTTTTTCTTTTTTCTCTTTTTTTGGTTTGTTTTTTGAGAATAGGGTCTCTGTAGTCCAGGCTGGCCTTGAACTCACTATGTAGCCGAGGCTGGAGTTGAACTCGCAGCAATCCTCCTGCCTCAGCCTCCTAAATGCTGGGTTTACAGGCATGTACCACCTACCACATCTGGCTCACTCCAGCCAGATTTTAAACATTTTTGAAAGCAGAGAACACTTCTGTTAATTGAACTGATATGCAAAAGCTCAAGAAAAAACAGAGAGAGAAACTTATTTTTTCGTTGTTTTTGTCTTTTTTTGGGGTGCTGGGTATCAAACTCAGGGCCTTGTGCTCACTAGACAAGCATTCTACCACTGAGCTAAATCCCAAACCCCAAGAAACTTACTGATAACGAAGTAGAAGGGAGAACTCGCAGCAGCACCCACAAACCCATCCTGGAATAGACTCTAGAATAAGGAGGCCAGTCTACACGGTCTACAGAAGAGACTGTCAACAGTATTTTGGAGCAGTGGCCTCCAAAGTGAGCCTCTCACATGGAACACAAGACACAAAAGATGACCTGCTGGAATCCAGGAAGAAACTAGCAATATGCAGCTTTACATTTGTGTTTAATTGTTCTTTGCATTTTTCCTTTTTTTTTTTTCTTCCAATACTGAAGATTGAACTCAAAGCTTCATTCATGCTAGGCAAGTGCTCTACTACTGAGCAACATCCTCAGCCCCATTTTTCCATTTTTTTTTTTTTTTTTTTGTGGTGCTGGGGATTGAACTCAGGGCCTTGCACTTTCAAGGCAAGAACTCTACTGAGCTAAATCCCCAACCCCAAAATAAAAATTTTTAAAAAGGGATGGAATGAAGCTCAGTGGAATGGCCCTGGGTTCAATTCCCAATACCACAAAAACAGAAACAAAAACCACCTAGTTTGGAGATATTATAAGGATCAAAGGATGTGCATAATTCATATATGGATATGAAGTGAGGAGATCTTTCTTTTTTTTTTTTTTTTTTTTTTTTAGTGCCGGGGATCGAACTCAGGACCTTCTGCTTGCAAGGCAAGGCAAGCACTATAACCACTGAGCTAAATCCCCAGCCCCGAGGAGATCTTTCCATGGTAATGATAATAACTTCACTAACCATCTACACTGAAGGGAACGCTACTATAGACCTGGAGCTAGACTAGGGAAAACTAGTTCATTTGGGAGTGGCACAGTACAGGTAGGACAGGGAGGGGGTGGGCCCAGGTGCTTGGCCTGGCCAGTACCTGTTTTGGGCAGTGTCACTTCTTCTACATTGGGGACTGGAGAGGGCTCATCCATGTCCTTTGTCAAGTCTTCTTGCTCCTCTTCTCTGTGGCCACGCTTTGACTTGGTGTAAGGTGTTGAGGGACTGGGAAGGAAAGAGAGTGAAACAGAATCTGGTCATCCTTGCACATTGCACCCCCAGAAGCTGGGGTTCAAAGGAAGGAAAGCAAGATAGAATCTCAAGGGTAGAGATAAGCACAAGCAGAAACTAATAGCTATAGAGTAAGGGGAGGTGGCAAAGGCTTTTCATTTGGTGATTAAACTCTTAGTTTACTGGTGGCTGGGACTAGAACAAACAATTGGGTGCCTAAAAATCACCTCAACCTTCTCTTAGTACACTTGCAGTGTCGCAGCACATAGGTCAGGGCCCAGTGACCACAGGAAGGAATTTGTCTTTCTTTCCCTTGACACGATGTGGACAGAATAGTGAGTGTTGGGCAGATTAGGGGCCAGCATACCCTTTCTTGGCATTTTTCTTCTTAGCTTCTGGGGTTGGTGAAGGAGAGGGGGAGCACTTCCTCTTCTTATAGTTTCCCCCCTTCTTGTCCCGTCGATCTGAATCAGGGCTGTTCACCTACAGGATAGAGAGTTGGGACAAAGGTCAGCCTACAATCCCTGGTGAAGACTCCAGGCAGAAAGAATGGAATTTTCGGGGCTGGGGATTTAGCTAAGTGGTTAGAGTGTTTGCCTCACAAGCACAAGGCCCTGAGTTCCATCCCTGGCACCAAAAAAACAAAAAAACAAAAAAACAAAAAAAAGAATGGGATTTTCACCTCATCTGTCAATGTCTTAGCTGAAATCTTCTTTCGGCGTGAAACAGGGCTTTTGTCATCATTTACTTCATAGTCTTCCTCATTCATCCATTCATTAAAGGTGTCTGTATCCAGGATCCACTTTGCATGAACCTAAAGTACAAAGGCAAGTTGGCATGGTGGCACACTTCTGTCATCCCGGCACTAAGGGAGGCTGAGGCAGAAGGATTGCAAATTTGAGTCCCACAAGGGTAATTTAGTGAGACTATCTCAAAATAAAAAATAGGAGGAAAAAAAGGACGCTGGAGATGTAGCTCTGGTAGAGTGCCCTTGGATTTGATCCACAGTACCACATAAAAGGAAGTGTACACACACACACACACACACACACACACACACGCACACAGAGGCAGACCATGCTGAGAAGAACATAGAAACCAGGGCTCCATATGAAGATCCTCAATGGAAAAAGTCCAAGAACACTGCTTCCCCTCCAGAGAGGTCGGTCCTATCATTCTTCCTAGTGTAGGCTGTACAAGAAAAGCTCACCTTCCTAGGCTTCTCTGGAGTTGGAGCATCTTCCACAGATGCTTCGATTTCACTGGCTGGAATCCACGTGTCATAACTGCCAGGAGAAATTGAGCAGTGTGAAGCAGAACCAATGGGATGGAATTGTGGAAAAGTAAAGTACCAATCTTTTCGTTTTTTTTTTTTTTTTGGGTGCTGGGAATTGAACTCAGGGCCTTGTGCTTGCAAGGCAAGCACTCTAATCACTGAGCTAAATCTCCAGCCCCCAAAAGTACCAATCTTATACCTTTCCCATTTATAAAAAATACTGGTTGTTGGCATTTTGTTGTGGGGGAAGTGCTGGGGATCGAACTCAGGGGCTTGCACTTTCAAGGCAAGCACTCCACCACTGAGCCAAATCCCTAGCCCTATTGGCATACATTTTGGTATGATCATTTTTCCAATTAATATTGGGATTCTTGAGGGTTGGAGATTTAGCTCAGTGGTAGAGTGCTTGCCCTACCAAGCACAAGGCCCTGAGTTCAATTCCCAGCATCCCTCCCCCACAAAAATTGGATTCTTTTTGCTCTAAAGTAATAAAGGCACATAAAACATTTCAAAAATGGAGAATGATTTTCTCAACACAAAGAAATGATAAATGTTTGAGGTGATGGATATGTGAATGATTCTGATTTGATCTGTGCACATTGTCTACACGTCAAAATATCACACTGTACTCCATGCACACGTACAGTGACTATGAGTCATTTAAATCTAAAAAATAGAGAGTAAGGGGCTGGGGATTTAGCTCAGTGGCTAGAATGCTTGCCTTGCGAGCACAAGACCCTGAGTTCAATCCCCAGCACCGAAAAAAAAAAAAAATAGAGAATGAGCTGGGTGTGATCGAACATGCCTATAATCCCAGCACTTGGGAGGCTGAGGCAGGAGGATCACTGTGAATTCAAGGCCAGCCTGGGCTACATAGTGACTTCAAGGCCAAGTTGGACTAAATAGCTAGACCCTGTCTCAAAAAAAAAAAGAAAAAAAAAAGAGAATGAAAATAAACAGTTTAACATAATTATTCTTGATTCAGTATATATGTTTTCTTTCAAAACTTTTTTTTGGGGGGGTTGGAGGTGTAGTACTAAGGATTGAACCCAGGGCATTCAGACTGAACGAATCTCCAAACCCTCATACCTTTTCTTGGAGACAGGGTCTTGTTAAATTGCTGAGGCTGGGCTCCAACTTGTGATCCTCCTGCCTCAGCCCCCAAAGTGCTGAGATTACAGTTGTGCACCATTGCACCCAGCATTCTTGGTGACTTTTTTTTTTTTTTGGTGCTGGGGATCAAACTCAGGGCCTTGTGCTTGTTAGGCAAGCAATCTAACCACTGAGCTAAATCCCCAGCCCTACTTTTT